>CAEGAF010092223.1:0-13043 GCA_903067075.1 Micropoecilia bifurca | reverse complement strand
TAGACCTGTTGTGGCTCAATATTGGTCCATATATAAGGCGCACCGGGTTATAAGGCGCACTGTCGGCTTTTGGGGAAATTTAAGGTTTTTAGGTGCGCCTTATAGTGCGGAAAATACGGTAATTTAGCTTGTTTTACTTAATACATTTGCTAGATCTTGTCAACAGAATCTTTCATTTTCTTGTTAAAATCAATGGCTGGTAAAGTATTTGCTGAATTAATCAATAGTGAGAATAATTATAGATGTAGCCTTTAAATAGATGATTGGATTGTTCCCAGTTGTCACTCAACCTGTCTCTCTCCCAACATGCGCAGTGAGGCAGAGACGTCAGTGACAATAAAAGCCACTGGTTTATGACTGCACTTAATGCTTCATGTGGTTATTGACAAGAAGCTGTTGGCATAATGTGGGCGGCTCAGTCTGATTAGTCGCATTGATCGTCAAGCAGTGAAGCTTGGCCTTATGCTTTAAACTATTTTAATAAATAGTCCTCATGATAAAACCAGCACAAACATTTAGGTGCTTTTGGCAGTGACTGTCATCATTTCTGTCAGTTTAGCAGGCAGGTAGTTGGATTTTCAAAATGCAGAGTCATCTCAGTCCATTACAAAAGTGTTTTTGCTGGCAAATTTAAATCAGCAATCAGTACAGTGCTCTTACACTTTACACATTTAACATTTAATGAAACTAATTTCAAAGTCGAAAATCACAAAATTTGGCTTAAAATTTCTCGGAGTACAAAAATTGATCATTTAATGCTCCTAACTACATTCATCCTTTCTTCACCTCTGGAGTCACTCCTCCAATTTCTGCCAAATTGTGAGGTGAGGAAGCAGAACACTCTCTCCACATCTGCACCCTGAGTTTGTACCTCAGTTCACACCAGCTGTGGTTCGACTCACTGAGTTGATCGCTCTCCTCATAAGCACCTGTGTGTTCCAGAGATCAGGGCATTTCAGTGGGCGGACGGGATGAGAACGGGAGGCGAAGACGATTCCCCCGAGAGGGTGAAGAAGGTGATTACTTAGGGTTGCGTAGAGAAAAAGTGGCACAAGGGAGGAAGAAGATGAGGATTTTCTTTGTACTGCAGAACATTTTCAGGCACTCACTTATCAGTCTTCATTCACTTTGTGGTTATTTTCAATCACTCTGTCTCTCTCTTCCTGTATTTGGCCTATATGCTCTTGTATTTCTTTTCTTTTTTCTTTTACCTGTCCAGCCTTTCACCTTTATCTTCAGCAGAGCTGATTGCAGAACACAGCGCATCAATGAACTGATCTCATCCGTATTCCTAGTCTTCAGAGCATTTCATTTTATTTCCGAACTCCGTGCGTCACTTAGTGCAAAGCCTTCTGGCTCTCCTTTCAACATCTTTGTTTAGCATTTTCTGTTTAGCTTTTAAGTCCTCTTTTTACTCATCACACTGCCATTCCTGCTCTGAAAAAAATTGACGTGGCATCACAAGTAGAAAGGCTTGGTAAGCTTTTTAGAGCCAGTCATGGTGCACTATTCCCTTGTTGTAATTACTGCTGAAACAAGCAGCTCTGGAAAGGTTCATTGTTGGAGAACCAGCCATTACTGACAATCCCTCCTCACCTGCCATAGCTAAGATGCTCACACACTGCAGGCTGTGATGAATCCCCTACTGAGGCGGCAGAAGAAGGTGAGGGACATAAAAAGGAGGATGATTGAAGACGAGGAGCACTTCACAATCGGACGTTTTAAATAGCTGTTGGAGAAACGGCGGCACAACTAAAACCTGCAGTCTCAAAACAAAAAAAATGCTCCATCAACCTTTTTGGCTTCCAGGTGAGTTTAACACTTGATAGCTCAAAGTGGTGAACTTCAAAAATAATACGCCTGCAGAGCCCTTTCAGAGATGCGTTTCCTGTTCTTAGCTTCTTCTCACCAGGTTGGTTTTGCCCTTTAAATCAATACGTAAGCCTTTTCATCTTTCAACGTCAGAAGTCATTTACTTTTTTGAAAGGAGTCTCTGCGTCTGCTCGCAAACCTTTTTCCTGCCAAAGCTTGTTTTTATTGCCCCACCTGTAAGTTGTTTTCTTTAAACCAGTTCTTGCATTTAGATGAAACCTTGGCACTGCTTTTGACTATAAATCTTCCCAGATGTTCTTAAGAAAACTTTAAAATTGAACCTTCTCTGTGGAACATACCCTTGTACCTCCAGCATTTTTGCTCCATTAAACTAGATTTTTAGAGTTTATTCCTATTAGTAAGACCATTTTTAGTAGTTGTTCTGTACCATGCAGTACCTTTTGTCTAGTTTGCATGAACAACATTGATTTTTATTGTGTTTGAAGGTGCCTTACTTTGTGTGTTTTCAGAAAACTTGTGAGCAAGTATTCTTGTTTTCTTCCTCTTCTACAAAGACCTGCGACTGCGTTAGAAAGGGAAAGGTGAGGCAGCTGCTGGCGTAGAGCAACTTCGCCCCAGCAGGTGGAAACAGGTGTCATTACTTACGGGGTTTTGCTTCAAGCACCTGCCTTCAGGCAGAAACAAGCTGGTTCTTGCAAAAAAACAAAACCAACTAGGCAACAGATGGGAGTGAACCTATTTGTATTTCCATTACTTCATCTTTAGTTGTGTGGTTTACTCTGAAGAAAGTAAAAGTCAGAAATAATTGTTGTATTCTTTTTACTATACTATGGACTAACTCTAATTAAAACAGGAGATGTTTTTTATAGCATTTCAATAAGAACTCATTTTTTAAAAATTCTTTTACTCCTGCATTCAGTTTTTGATGTCTTTTACCTTCAGATGCCAGAAAGCGCCGTTTCTGATGAGGTTTTGATGGAACTTGAAGTCAAGTGGGAGATGGGAACATACTGCAGCTTGATCACTACAATGCCCCTCACTTTTACTGACATCCCTGGTAAAGGTGAAAAAAACCCTCAAAATAAAGTATTGCAAAAAGTATTGTAGTGGCATAAGCCTACAACGAAAACATTTGTAAAAACATTAGAAAAATCCAAGTTGTCTCCAGCCCCGCAGGCCTTCCACCTTGAAGATGGTTGATATTCTATTAGTGAACATTTTCTATCTTGTTGACGTAGCCTTTAGACAAAGTCTGACACATTTTTATTTAAAATATTTTTATGTTTGAAATAATTTGTAGCACCATGCTAAAAGCTTGTCCTAGTGTTATGAAATATTAGCAAGACATGCAATGATTTTAGTGAACATTGTGACTATAAAGTGATTGACCTAATCACACAGCATGCAGATATTCAGACTTGAAGGAAGGAATCATTTCATGTAGTTTCATTTTTATTGCTTTTTTTATTTTATACTCATTTACACTGAAATTGTTTTTATTCTCCACTATATAATCGGACAAATGACTAAGAACCTTATCCTCAAACAAAGGTCAGATGCATTATAGATGCATTTGGTTCAGTATTCGTGTTAGAATAATGGAAACTTGGCTGTTTTTTGTTGCATATAAAAAGTAGAATGGAAAACATTTTTTACAAGCCCGATGCAATCGGAGGATTATTTACACCTATGTTGTTACAAACTTCTAAAAATGCACAATCCTGCATGTGTCTTCAGTGCAAATTCTCAATAGTTCTGTGTTGCTGACGGACAAAGCTCATCCGTGGGCCAAGTTCAACAAATCAGCAGCTCTTTCCCTGCCATGATCCCCATCGGCCGCAGGTCCGTCTTCCCCCCTGCTATTGCTTTTACTTGTCTCCTTTTGAAATGCTAATGGAGCCGAACGATGCTGGAGCTCTTCAGCCAGAAGTGAACTTTTCTCTTCTTGAAGAGAATTTATGGATGGTCATGCAGAGCTTTAAAGTTTGACCCAGTGGGTTACGAGAGGTCTTTTTGTTGTAGCCAAGTCATTTTGGGCACAGTCTCAGCAGCTTACTGCAATGCATTACGGACATCAAACTATTATTATGTGTGATGGAATAAAATTCAGCTCCAGTGCCTGTTTGGTACTGACCGCCCAGTCTTTCCCCCACAAAAACCGCTGATATGTGGAGGCTGTTGGCTGCTTTCTCTGTGCTGAATTAAATTAGGCTCTTGAGAAACATAAACATCTTGCATCCTCATCTTGTTGTTTCCCATCCCTCTTGCTCAAGTCTTCTTTCTTTTCCAGAAAATGTTATAATCAAAATCTGATCCACAGTAAGTCATCTTCCTTGATGTTTGATTTATGGGAATCATTGACAGGATTACACTTACTACGGAGCAAAGAAATGCTGTAACTGTCCCTTTAACTGTCTGATGTTTTTTATAGTTCTTTGCTATTTTATCTGCAAACATCAGCTGTCAGAGCAGCTGCCAGAATATAACTAGATAAGACTTTTGTTGAGTGAGTTTTTCCTGAAACTGCACCTTGGAGTCAGCTTGCTCAGTTATAGAAAGAAAAGAGAGCAATATTTAACATTACTAATTAAAAAACTACAATGTATGCAGTATGAATAATATCTATGGAAGTTTTTTCTGTTTTTCAGTATTTCTAGAATTCTTGTACTGCTGTTTTTTAGCTTTAGAAAGAATTAGGGATTTAAAAAATATCAAATGTGATGATGTGTGGTGTAGCAGTAGAGTGGAGACTCCTTATGCTGGTCCTCCATGCAGTCCATCAGGGAACGACCCCTGACCTCAGGACCTTTTGTTGTCTTTTCTCCTCTTATTTATTTATTTTTTGCTCATTTCCTGTCTGTTCATACCTCAAAGACCGTGATGATATGATAAACATTGCAGGGAATGTTGTGCCAAAGAAATCTGCTAAATGTTTATGGGCTTTCATTTTATTAAATAAAGCTATAAGGACATTTAAAATTTGTTTTTGAAAATTGGTTTTTTAGCTTCTAAAATCAAATCCCAAAATGGGGAAGAATTTGACAGAGAACTTTTGCAAACATTTAGTTCACGTTGAGATCTGAACGTGAACTTGATGTGGGCATTTGTGTTCAGCTCTCTGATAGCATAACTCAAAGGGTTGAAGGGTTTTCACTTGTGAATATTTTTTCTCAGTCTTTACAATTTAAAAAGTGGTTTTCTAATCCTGCCACGAACAGCAACAGTTGCTCCTCTAAGCTGATGCTGATGTACTTCAGACCTGCACACTGTGCAGACGTCTTGATGATGGTGCATTTTATTTGGAGCAGCTGGTTTCTACTTTTCCTCTCGAGTCCATCTTAAAACGCACTTTTCCTGATATGACTCTTTCTGCTTGTTTAATAATTGCAGTGTTGAATCTGTATTGAGTCTTTGCACCTCTGAAGTTATATATAATTTTTATCGCATCTTATGGTGAAACCTAATTTTTTTCCTTTGTTAGCAGTTTTACACTCTTGCTCTTCCATCTTACATCCAACTGCTGGGTTTCTGACATCTCTTGTGCATAAACAGGACCTTAGGAACACTTTGTTGATGTTTGATTAAATTCAGTGACTCTACCTGCTTTACTGCACAGAGGTCTTTAAGATACCTTACAGTTCCTGAGAAATACTGGATATAATAAGGCAGAAAAATTATTAAAATCATTTTTGCCTGAGGTGACGGCTAAAAGTGTCAAAAATGCTTCAAATGTAAAGCATCAGTTATGCAATTTTAATGGGTTATTAAATTTTCTTGTTAGTTATTGGGCTCTCTTGTGTGATTGAGGTATTTAATCACTTTCAGGTGCAGGAAGTTTTCAATAAAGCAGCGTCTGTTTGATTAAACCAGGAGTGTATGTAGAACTCATTTATTATACCTGTCAGTTATTATGTATACGTTACGAGTTATGAATAAGCAGTATGAGAATCTGTTGAACATCAGACAACAAAGATAAGGTGTAGTAATTAAATGGAAAAAAATAAATGTATTGTTTAATAAGGTTATTCTTACTGAGATGGAGATGTGAGGATCTGCATACAGAATATTTGAGACCAGTTTACCTCATCTGATAGTAAATTTAACAAGACATGAAAAATAGATGTTTTTGTACAAATATTAAAAACTCTAAATATCCTTTAGATGATACATTTATCAGTGACAATCAGACAGCATAAGTGATCAGGGATGTGGTTATGAGAGCATAACTCCAGTGCTTGTCATGATAAATTGGACTCTGTCTGTGGTATGAAATATGCCGCAACCCCAGGGAAAAAAACAACAAAACAAAAAAAATAAAACCTCAGACTTTGCATAGATGCTCCCTGAAGCTAGTAAGAGTTTCATTTAGAGAAATCAGACTCGACAATCAACCCACTGCATCACCATTTTTTAGGTTTGTGAAAAACATTTGACACTGTTCACCATTTCATTAAAAAAACTGTTAGAAAAAGAATATGCCCAAACGATTGCTTCAACAATTCAATCATATCTTGGTATGTTTATTGATGGCCTCACCTTCAGAGAACCTTGTAAAGAAATAGTGTTTTTAAAATAAGTTGTGCTTTTTCTTTTACTACAAAGAAGCATGTCGTTATTCTCTCTGTCTGCAAGATCACTTGTTGCTTTCTATTCCATTTGCACACACTGAACTTGGTAAAAGAGCTGTTGTCCATCAGCACCCTGACTGGAAAATGAGTTAATTTCATTGAGCACTTTTCAGTCAGGACTAAGAATCCTTAAAGCCAATTCCATTACATGCAATTGTTTCACTTAGATCGCTTGTCATTTTAATTTAGATTTAATGTTTTTTTATGTTGTATTTGCTTCTTATTTTACTTTAAGAAACCCTTTGTAATCAATGCTTTGTAGAACAGATAAATCTGACTCTTCCTTTGCGTATATTGTTTAATTATCAGTATAGCATTTGTTTTTATGTCTGGCATTAAATCTTTGTAAATGTGTAAGAAAAATACAATTTACCTGAAAATTCAGAAAACTTGACAGACCATATTATTAAAAGTTATCCTTTCATTGTGGTGAAACACACAATGAAACGTTGTTTTCTTTATTATTTGTAGACATGTGAACTACAGTGACAGTTGTTACCTGTACTGATTCTGAAGTCTGAAACTCTCCAGACTTTATAATGACTTAATTTAAAAATAAGGAGCTTCTATCTGGATATCAAACTAAACTAATGGAGCGTGAGAGCAAAGGCTAATATGAGAAAACAAGCTGGACTATTTGACCATCTGGTATTTGCTGTTTCAGTGACTCAAGCTGGTATGAGTTCCAGTTTTCTATTTTTTTTTCTTACAAACATGTTTTTTTTCTCTCTTTTTTTGTAGTTGCCAGAGTCTTTATCAGAGAAACGATGCTGTAAGTGACGAGTTCTGTGGATCATGATTCTTTTAAAGTTTTCTATGAATATTTACGCCTGGGATGAAAGCCTCTCACAAAACAACACAAACTGAAAGAAACAGAGGAGCACCAGCTCAGATCCTCTCATCAGTAATCTACCCTGCTTTGACACCCTTTTTAATTTATCCCTAAGCCTCTCCATTACTTTCTGTCAGGCATCTTGGGTTAAACGTAATGTGCATTCTGTCAGTTTCAGGGCTTCCTCAATAATTAAAAAGCTTGCAGCATTGGCCCGTCTTTCTGTTGTTTATATTTTCCGTTTTGCCATATCTGCTGGGACCAAAGGTTGGTTCAGCGTATGAAGAATGACAGCAGCATGTTCAGACTCAGCCTCACCTCACAGGGCTGCTGCAGCGGTCTGTCGGTTCTGCTGCATTTCAGTGCTAAAACAGAGATGCTCCTGCAGGCTCCAAGCAGGAGATCAAAAACTTGGCAGGTACATCATGCATGAATAGTTTTTTCCTATTTCTGTTTTGCTTTTTTTATATTCTCTGTTCATTACTTTTGTATAAATAAGCATTGCAGGCTTATTCATCTGAAACATGGCCATGGGGGAAACTGTGGGACTTCATAAACGAATCATTTGAATAAGAGGGTGGGTGGCTTTGTTATTTCAGGTTTTATCATAAAACATTCCCACTCAATGTTTCCGGTGGATTTGATTCTTAATTGAAAGCTGCCTTGGAGCAATGTTTTATAATTTGGGAGTGGAAGGGGATGAAGAAGAAACCGCGGCTCTAAGCAGGCAATATTCACACATCTTCATGTTGTCTTCTGAGCTCCCCAGCTCTGTTGTTTGCTTTTTTTATTTTTTATTTTATTCCAGGCTCTTCCTGTCATTTTTCTTCACAAATCTTATTCTTGTTTCCATTTACATCACCTTGGCAAAATCCCCATTGACAAACCCTGAAACATTTAATTGACTTTCCATTGACACAAGCTGTAATTGCCTTTTAATCACAGCTTTACATCATGTTTTTAAATTCAAATTAGCAGTGTCAGCTCAGAGAAAAGGCCCTCTTCAACGCGTTGCTGTCATTCACTGATGCAACAAGAGGAGAGTTTCAGTTTTGGAGCCTTGTGTAACATCGTCTTGTCCATTCTAGCTGACTGAAAGCAAACAGGAACAAGCTGTTTGATGCTCGTCTGCAATCTAAACACCAGCTATTGGTCGGGAAACATTCAGGCTGTCAACAGCTTTTTTGTGACAGCCCAGCCTTTATCTGATGTCTGCACTCGTTTTGCCTCTGAAACAAGGTCTGGTGGAGAAAAAAATGAAATCACATCTTGAAATAATAAAGCTGCCTTCAGAAATCATACATCATAACTCTGCGTTGTGCAAAATTGGAATAACAACTTTAAGTCCTGCGAGTTTGCACGAGAGAGAATAGAGTTGTTGATTTACTCGAAGTGACCAAAAGTATCTGGCTGATCCAAAGAAAATGCACAATCTGGAAACCCCAGTTTTCTTTTTTGCTTTAAAAATGCCCCTAGAACAAGATTTATTGAATAGTCTGTTGTTTTCCTTAAGTTTTCCAATTTTTCTAATGATTTTAGTGATTTAACTATAAGCAGCAGAAAAGATATATGTACAAGAATGTATTTTTCTGTAGGCTTTTATTTGAGATGGTCCGTATTTGGCAGGTAGCCACATTAGCCATGAAGATGTGGATTGTGAAGACCGTCGATAAGTCAGGGTCAGACTTCCACCTCCGCTCAACTCTCTGAAAACAGTTCCCACGCTCCCTGCTTCCAGTGGAGGGGAAGATGAGAGGAGGCATCTGCTCAGATAAAATCAGTATTTCTGTGAAAAACCTATTTTTTTTTCTTTTCCTTTTCATTGTCTATTTTAATTCTTTGTCCATCACAAATGATCCCCAGACAGTCGGTGCCTTGAGATCATTCCTATGTTTGCAAATGCAGCGTAGCTCCTACTATCACTGTTGTTCCAGTCAACACCAAAGGAAGGAAGTGAGGGAGTGCGTTGGGACTGCACTGACATATCGTACAGCAAAATGAGAATAATTCACAAGACATTCAGAAGATGAAAAATAAACCAACCACATTTTTAAAAAATTGAACTGTGAAAAAGTTCTTGAGCTTAACCATCCCTGATTACTGATGACAGCTCAGTCAACAGAGTCAAACGGCACCTCAAACCCATGAGATTTAACACATTTACAATTCAAAATGCTCCACAATTTGTTCAAATATGTCCAGTTACTCACCTGCCAGTGATAATCAATGATCAGCTCTTATGTCATTGACCCAAATATGCATGACACGTTTTTTTTTTTCAGTTCACTTTTTCTTTGTATTTCGTGACATCCTGCTGTGCAAATCCATACTTCATTACCCAGCTCTGCTTTTATTGGCATTTGGAAAAAGAAAAAAAATAAGGAAGAAAAGGGAGAAAAAAACATCACAGAATTGTATCTTTAAAACTGTTCATGAACTCATAGACGATAGACGCACTAATATTTGTGCTGCATGGTTGCTACACTAGAGGCTCTAAACTCAGAGACTCGGTTGCTTTTCTGCAAACTTCACTGAAAACCTCTAAACATAAGTTTTTCTTTCCTTTGTTTCACCTTCTGCTTTTTGTCCCTTTTCATCTGACTCTGCCTCTGTTGTTGTGTTGTCTTGTTTTTCTGATTCTCCTTCCTCCGGTAGCTCAGTGATTGTTAGTGACGTTTAGCGACTCTTCTTGGGAGAGAGCCGCTCTCTTTAAAGCATCCTTGATGCTCCCCAGCAAACAGTGACAGCAAGAAAATGTAAGCTGGCAGTTCACATGTAAACCATTCAGCTCTGTAGACCTTGAACGGGGTTCTTTCTTCTTTCACATCGGGCTTATTATCCATTCTTTTGTCTTTTTGCTGGTGCAGAGTTTCTCTTGTTTTACTCCTGGAAGAAGAAGAAGAAGAAGAAGAAGAAGTAGAAAAAACAGGAGGTTTGTGTCTGATTTCTCCTTCCTGTTCCATTTCTTGCGATTTTCATTTAAACATCTTTGAGTCAGACTCAATTTGATTTTTCACCTGTAAGACGGCTCTCTCCCAAAAATTGAAAGCTTATTAAAAAAGTTTTAGCTTACATTGTAATTAAACTGTCATGATTAAAACCCAGAATCCCTGCTAAAATCCACGGCTCTATTCTCACCTTCTCACTCCAGCAGAAGGGATTCATTTTCCAATTCAGTAGCCTCTGTTTGATTAATTTTGGTTGAATCTTAAGGAAGCCAAATATTCTTTCAATAACTTCTGTTTTTCATTAATGAAATATAAGTGAATATTTATGGATAGTCTCTAAATCTTCAAAAAGACAAAGGTTCAAACAAACACTAAGGCATTGTTGTTTTTAAAATCAAAATGTAATCAATGCTTAAAACATGTACTCTGAGTACAAAGTCATGAACTAATTCTTCATTCTTAAATCTTAAGTGAATATTAATATTTCTGATAGAAAAAAAACAAAACGGGTTGATCAGAAAACCAACCATTAAAAAGCTAATTATTCCTAGTTTAGCAGGATTTCCTGCTCTTCCCAACCTAAATCTGCAAGAACAATTGCATTTTACCAAACACACCCAAAAAAAAATGTGCCAAAAAATTACTACATGAAAGTGGAGTTTCAGTTGGAAATCAATCTTGTTTCTGCACAAATGCACAGATTGCAATCTATTTCATCTCAGAGGAGCAAAAAAAAAGAAAAGAAAAAACCCCAAACACTCAACTTGAAATTGAGCCATTCATCACAGAGTAAACCGCATAACTGAGGCGGCGTGAGGGAGCAAGGGAAAGTTCGAAGAAATAGCTTGGGGGTAAGGAAGAGAGGAAGATGTTGCTGCAGGAAGAACAAACAGGATCCTGGCCCCTTTCTCCACTCTCCTCACGAGGATGTGACATTTCTGAAGGTGGTGTGTTGTGGCATCAGAGCTAATTAACATTCTAGGATATCCCAGCTGGAGGTGGAGGCCCTGACGGCACCTTTCGCTGTGTTTGTCCATCAGGTTGTTGACTTTCTGTAAAAGCATCGGCTCTCAAGTCCGCCGTCCCGGATTGGGATGCGCTTTGTGCGACGACGACAATGTTCAAGTGCGTTCTGCCTGTTTACCTCTGCCGGCGGTGTCAGGCCATGGTAACCATGGCGACAGTGTTGGGCTGAATCATTGAAGGTGTCTTAGGCCTCAGGGGAGCACAGATCTGAAAGGAGTGAGGCGTTGCTCCATGCACTTTGTTTGCTGGGTCAGTTCTGATCCGTTGACAAATGTCAGTGGGACATATCAGCAGTTTGCCATTGTTTTGTTGCATGCAGCACACAATCTGTTATGAAATCTCTATGTTGGAGTGTGAAAAGCTTATTTTCTGCACATTAAGTAACTGTCATTATGTTTGTAGTTGCATTAAGTTTGACAGACTTTTGACTGAAGTTTCAGTTTTTGTCATAATCTATTCTTCTTCAGTTATTTAATTTATAGTCTAGTTTTAGTTTGTTGAAATCAGAGTAAAAATATGTTCTTTGCACAGTTTTGCCATAAAAAAAAAAAAAAAAATCATGTTTGATTTTTTTTTTTTATTTCTATGCCGAAAATCATGTTTGATTTTTTTTTTTTTTATTTCTATGCCGATGTTGAGGAAAAAAAACTAGCTGCAGGTCATGGGAAACAAGATCCAATCTCATGCATCTCATCCTGCCGTCCCATTCATCTAACATTAAGTCTAACTGGATTTAAGCTATTATTTTTGGCACATTTGTATTCATTAATGAAAATGTCAGTCATTTTTGTCATAGTTCCAGTTTGTCTGTGTGAGTTCCATACACACTTTATTCATTTTTTAACAAGACGAAAAGCTTGTTGACAAAGTGTCGAAGCTTTTTCATCAATAAAGTTAACAGACATGTACTAGATGGTTTTAATGAGACTCTTATAAAGAAATGCATATTCAAACATGGGGGAACAAAAATAATAGCTGCATATTGAAGAGTGGTGAGAGTTTGTAATTTCATTCAGTGCGACAAATCATTTGATCAAAGTAACGTAAAAGTAGGAGAATAATGACGGTCATCTTCAGGAAGAACAGAAATGGCTTAATTTGCAGGCAAGGTTTTGCAGTGAGAAATTCTTTCTTGATTTGTTTTCTAAGGCAGATTCTTTGTAAACGTCATCGGTGTAGATGCACAAATGATTGATGAGACAAAAAGAGCAAAAGAAACATGAGTAGCTTATTATTATTATATAATGGTATGAACTAAAATTCAGATGAATGGAGCAGCATTATCCCTGAAAGTCAGGAGACAAGAGTTGCATGGCCACTTGCATTACAGTTTTATATATTTATGAAAAATCTTAAGTAATTTAGAAGAAGAAACTGTATGAAATACAGGCGCTTTGCTGTGAATCTGCATCATTGGATAAATTGATGTTTTTTGTCAAGTCCCTGGAGTCAAGCTTGGCACCATAAGAATAAAGTGAATTGAACTGAATTGCATTGAGTTTAGAATTGGGGTATAAAGTCTCCCTGAATAATCAAAGATTTTATTTGGGATTTCCTTTGACTCGTCAGGCGAAGAACTAATGAGCTTGAGAGATTTAGTTTTGATGCTTAGCGCTCCTCCTTGTTGTCGGCTCAAATAAAACCCAAAATACGAACTCTTTTTTTTTTTTCTTTTAAAGGTTTTTGTTGGCTCTACACAGTAAAAATGCCAGTGTTGAATTAACACCCAAAAGTGTCTATATGTGTCCAAGTCAGCTGGTGTTAAAGTAACACTTT
>CAEGAF010092201.1:0-11395 GCA_903067075.1 Micropoecilia bifurca | reverse complement strand
ATTGAAGGTGCGCCTTATAATCCGGTGCGCCTTATAGTGCGGAAAATACGGTATATGGAGAGAGACAATATATATAGAGACAATATATATAGAGAGAGACAATGTGCTATATATATATATATATATATATATATATATATATATATATATATATGTAGCACATGTGGGGCAAAGCACAAATTAGCCTGTCACCATCTTTTCTGCATTTAGCCATGAATAAATGGGAAATTCTTAAAACACATTGCATACTCACAAATAATGTTTGTGGGTGTTTGTGTGGTGTAAGCAATCATGAGGAGGAGAAAGTGAGAACAAATTTGAAAATGCAGCACAGAGCCGACTGAACCAAAAATCAAACTTCAGTTACCGATTTAAATTACTGGTGTGGCCTTCGAATGAAAAGATTGCAGCGTGTATAGCAGGAAACAGGAGAGTTCTGTTTAGTGCTTTTATAACAGGTTGAGCTGTGTGTGGGTAGTGACTACAGTTGATGCAATGAACTGAGTTAAGACTATGATTTTTGAAGCTGAAGAAGGTTTGTAACATTTTGTTACGTGGGTTTTACCTGCATAAATTAGCCAATATTTATGTGCAGGAGGAAGTACTAAACTTCAACAGCTGTAAAGGAGAAACATAGCTGTTAAAGCTATAACCTGATGTTATAATAACTGTATGCCCCCCACTCCCGAGTATAGCATGCTATATTTAAATTAAATATGTTTCAGTAGGTGTAATATTAAACAAAGTTTAATATGGATATTGATGTTTTGAAAGTTTAATGATCTTTTGGCTAACAAAAGGAAACATCATTTATTGGACAGTTGGATTGAATTTCATTACATTTGAAATATACGTTGATTTGTTTAAAATATATTTTTTTAACTAAAAGGTTTATTGTAGGCTTTATATTGAAGTATTTAGGCCACACGCTTGGTGATCCAAACAGTCATTTTGCCATGGCTTCTAATGATGAAATACAATTTATCTAAAACCACAAAACCTAAATGAACCTTTGAATAAAAAAAAACTGTATATGAACACCTACTATATAAAGTGCATTTGCTTTGAAGAATCCCATTTTTATATCAAATTTTATCACATCACAGTTTTACAAGAAAAGATAGCATAACTGTTTTATTCAATGAAAACTTGTTTTTTTTTTTGTTTTTTTAAATTAAAACGGAATCTGCAGTCCTGTGACAACAGACTAAAACAAAGGAAAATAACTCTTTGTATATTTAGTGACATTAGGTTCTAGAGATTCCAAGCAAATATAGCATGAAAAACTAAGCTTTTCATTACCTTTGCATTGTCATGTGTTCTACATCATTAAGGCTGTAAAGAGCTACTGCAGAAGGCCTAAAGAGAGACAGGTTGCAGATCACTGACCTAGACGTTTCTGTGCCTTCAGAAAACCTACATGATGACATCTGCCCTGCATTTGTTGCTTTTCCTGAGATGAAGCTTAAAATGTCAGTTGTTAAAGTTACAGCAGCTTGCCGATCAGTCAAAACAGGAAGTGGTCTTAAGTTGTATTTACTCAAATTCCCTTAATATCTCACATTGCAGTGGCTTGGGTGTGTTTTTATAATTTATCCCTAAGGACATAACTACCGAAAGGCCATCTTGATTTCATGCCTCCGATTCACTGCTCTCTTGACAGTCTGGGGCGTCTCTCTTCACTCGTTCTGGAGCTTTCTGCAGTGTGCAAGTCTAGTTTCTCGACTATTGTTTTTTTGTATATGTATTTATCTCAGATGCTTCATCAAACAACAGGTTCTGTGACCCCGCCTCCTCTGCTTGCATCTAAATGCACTAAACTGCATATTTTTAATATTATAAAGATTAAATTTAAGGTCATTTGAATAATGAACTGAACATAAAGGACTGTTTGAGAAGTAGGATAAATTGGATGTATGACTAAACTGAAATTAGTTATTTAAAGGGCCTTCAGATGACATTTGTTGTGAATTGGAACTATATAAATAACTGAATTAAGTTGAATCGAACAACACACACTTTCTAATTAATTTAGTATAAGTAGGAGACACCCATTCAGTGACAGGGATAGTCCCCACCCAGACTGCTGAGAGGTAAGCGTGTTAACTGCTCTGATGAGAAAACAAAAGAGTTTCATTTGTTTTTAGTCTGGCATTTAGAATGAGGCATTTTTGTCAAGAATAGGACATTAAGGCATTTTTGTCCTATTAAAGTAAAGTCAGCAAAATTATGCTTTCTAAATATTTTTCATATCATTTTAAAATAAATCTATCCTTCAAAGGTGAGCAAATTCAAGCTTTTGCTTGACAAGAGTTATGTCAGAGTTCTGAGATCAAATGGGTTCAAATACATCTGATAAACCCATAAAGAACCTGGAAACCTCAAAAACAACATATTGCAGATATTGACAGCGAAGCTAATGCAAAGCAAATTGTTATGTGCACAAACTTTGTGAACCAAACTGATTTGTATTCTAAATACATAGTTTTACAATGGCAATAAGCTGACCTGAGGCTGGTTTTTATTGGAAAAGTAACTAGATATATATTATTTATTTATGTTATATGTAATAGTTGCATTTAGATTATAGTTGCATTAAGAGTATTGGCAATAAACACACATTTCTTTTCACTGTTTTAAAAATAACAAATAAAATAGATTATAAATATATTTCTAATGTGTGGCTGTTGGATGTAGGGAAAGTGGTCAAATGCAGCCAAGTGATTCTGTTCAGTAAGTTTATTTTTTATTATTTTGTCTAAAATGAAAGGAAAAAAAAAACAAAGTCAACCCAATCCAGCAAAACATGTTAATGGAGGCAAAGCTGAAAATCATCAAAGCGATTGTTGGAATGAGCTCGATTTTGTGAGGTCTCATTAAATACATACTTGACTTAGAAGAATTTGGAGCAGAGCTTTAGGACCCTGCTTGGTACCACTCACTGACCTGAACTGAGGGGGTATTTATTTATTTTTTTTGTGCTGTGACATAGAATGACCTGACTGCGATCAGACCAACCTGACATAGTTCAATGCTTCGTTTTGACTTATTGAGTTGACAGGAGATTATAAAGAACTTTATTTCCAGGCACCTTAGCTGCATGCCTGTGGGTGTTTCTTATTTCTGAAACAAAAACAAAGAATCAAAGCAGAAATCAGGACAAACTAAGCTGTGTCCTTCTACTCAACATGACATGTTCAGTAGAAAACACGGCTACGGTTATGTTATTGCTCTTACATCATGTTCTAAAAGCCGATGCAGATGTGGATCATAAGTAATGTGTGAATTATTATGGCGATTTTATTGTTGCCCGGAGCATCTGATGTGGATGGAGATGTAGAGAGTGACTAGTTATTTTAGTCTTTCCGTGTCTTTTCTTGATGCCAAATTCAAATTCTTGTTTTTTGTAATACAAAACAGTAAAAATAAAACAGTTGTAGGTGACTTTTTATGTATATCTCTCTAAAGTAAAGTAAGGTAAACGTAAAGTAAAGAGTTATGATCTAATTATCTACCTCTCGGCACACGGCTCTTTGTTTGGATGAACTGCTTCTCTGTCAGAACGGAGGAGCTGATTTACCGTTGATGACAGGAGAGTGATTTTAAGCTGTTTTCAAAAAATAGTTTCTCACTTTCTGGTATGCCTTTCTTTTAATTCATTTGTACATAAACAAGAGCATACAAAAAAATTGATCTTTTTTTCATAACTAAGATCATTTTGTTGTGTTCGGAGTCACGAGAGCAGGGATTTATTCCAGCTGTCTTAGGGCTAGAGAGTCAGCTACACCTTACAAACACGGTCTACATAGAGACTTAGTTATTTGTGCAAACTCCAAGCATGGTCAGCCAAGGCCATATTATTAGATTTAATGAAAGGAAATTATTTTACAGGCTAGAAATTCCCCAGATATGTTAGATAATAATGAATCTTCCTGTTGTAAGTAAATGTCACTTGGGTAACCGCAGCATCATCGCTGTGATAATTAATTCTATGACTCAGAGGTGCCATAGATGGTAAAAGCTCGGATTGTTGGTATAAATGGCATGGGCAACAGATTGGTGCTGTGCTGCAGTTCTTCAAACTTATTGTGAATATCAGTATAAGAGCCCAACGCAGTCGTAAACACAATGGGAGAAAAACGGATCATTTTTGAAGCATAACGACAAAAATATATTTTTGACAGTCATATAATATTAACCTAGTTGTAATATTTAGTTAGCCAAACCTATCAGATTGTGAATATGTCTCTTATCCCATTGTCTTCCTATAATGACCGCACGCGTTTTCTGTCAGGTTTTCTTCTAAAGTCTCATTAGGCAATTTCAAATCTTTAATTTTCCCCTAATTTTGTCATTCTGTATATTTATTTGAATGCATGCTGTGACTCACTGTAATTACCAAGAATGGAATCTCTATTCTTCTCAATTTTCTGGTTGTTAGTTTAATTAGCATAACTTGACAAACACTTCATTTCTGTCTGAAGAAATATAAGTCGAGATAACGATATTGCCTCTGTCTTCCACTCTGCACACAGCATCTGTCCATGACATGTCACTGTTTTTATACCAAGTCCAAGTTTGGTTTGGTTTTATAAATGAAAGCATGGTTCATAAAATTTTTTCATCAAGAGTTTGGAAAATATTGGCCAAGTCTGGTATGTTTAGTGTGGTTGGAAAGTTGTCAACAAATTTTCAGTTGTAGCACATCTTATGCTAATATTGGTGAGCTTCTCTGTTCCATGGTGTGTAAATGGGGCAGCAGTTTTTATTTTATACCCTTCTCCTTGCTGATACCTTTGACATTTGAATCGTTTTCTTTTACATCCTTTGTAAACTCTGTGAATTACGACTTCACATAAAGAATGTGTTGAGAAAATGGAATTGCATTCTACATTTCAATACAAATAGTTCAAGTCAAGTTACTTCAGTTTTTAATTTTTGATATTTTCTCCTGCTACGATATTGAATGTTTTTTCATTTTATTTGTATAGAATATATGTATTAGTATGAGAAAAATTTGGAAATTGTTTAACAAAATCTTGTTTTTCTGTATTAAAAAAACCCTTCCATTTTATTTGTGTTGTATTGGAAATTGTGATTATTCTTGAGAGCAAGTTGACAAGACGAGTTGTAGTTCATAGTGCAGGCAGTGAGCAGACAGCATTTAGATGCAAAGAGACATCACTGCTTCCAGCAGCATCTTTCCCTCAGGATGCAGAAAGCAGCACATCTTTTTAATTTCAGGAAGAAGAAAGATGGAAGATGTCTTGGTAGAATTTAATTTAAACTCCACACAATTCAATTCAAATGCGTTATCATGATAGGCTGGGGCCTATGGAGTCCTTGGTGGCATTGAATATCTTTTGCACTTTTGAAACATATTCCAGTAGAATTATTTAGAAGTAGGATTGTGCAATATATTGAAGTGTAATTTTCTTCACAGTGGTGATGTATCGGAATTGGGTTTTATGTTTCAAGTGTTAGGCTTTCATGCTCTTCATATTAGTAATAAATTCCCATCTCAAATTAGTGGTTGAGATGATGAGGCTAACGGAGAATGATGAAGACTTGGTCTATCAACAACAACAACAAAAAAACCGTCCTGGTAAACATGATCAGAGTCATTATCACAATTGTCAGTAGTATAATTGCAATTAAATATTTTCTGAATATTGTGCCATTCTTTTTAGAAGTGCAAATCATGCACATCAGTGCTTTAATACATCAGATATGGTTAAATATGTTCTAACAACATAAGTAAAATCTTTTTATTTTGGCAGTACAGGAAGAAGGGCCACTTTTTGAGATAAACTGATTTATCTGAAGACAAAACCGAAAGTCTCAGATTAACCTTGCTCTACATGTAAAACATAAATAAATACATATTCATTTCTTTGCTTGTTTTTTTTTTGGTACATCATTACACATTATTACAAAATTTCCTATGCTTGTAAATTGTGGCTTGTTTCAATCATTCTAATAGACTGGTGATTATTAAATATTGATGTGAGGTGAAAATTTTGTTTATCCTCAAGCATGTTCATTTATTTCCTCAACATATCTCTCTAGCTTCTGCACATTAGCAGTTTTGCTGCGACGCGGTGTTGAAACTGTTCTCTGCTTTCACAGTCTAGTAGCATATCATAAATATCTGTGCTGTTTCCATTGTTGTAGGAATAAAAGGCTCGTGCTTTGTTTTTTTTTGTGTTTTTGCGGCCTGACCATAACCAAGAGGGTGGCTTGACATTTTTGCTGCGCACGAGGATGTGAACAAGTGCGGCGTAGGAATGAATGCCTTGTTTTATACGTCTTCTGTGTTTTGTCCATGCTTTGTGGAAGCACTTGCTTTGAGATTGGTTAACATATTGAGGGCACACTGAGTGGCGAACCAGTAAAATTCACACACACACACACACACACACACACACACACGCATACATGTGTTCCTGTGGTCTCCAGAGAGGGGGGATCATGAGCTGTTTATCTAAAAGTGAACACAGCGTTTACAGCTTGTTGCTGCTTGGCCCTTGAAGCTGCAGCTTAACTCTCGCTCTCTCTCTGGTGATGAAGCCACAGTTCAGCCCACCGGCCAAGCGGTTCAACCAAGCCAAAGTAGATTTTATTCCCTGTTTGGCCTGAAAAATCCAAAAAATTCAGACTAGCAAGGGAAGGATCTCACTTTTATTAAATTTATTAAGACTTTTAGGAAGTTTTATTAATTTACTGAGTTTTGCAAAAGTAATCATAAGCGTTGAACATTTTTATTTTGTCATAGTACACTTTTAGTTCATTTTTCTGGACATTTGTGTGGTATGCCAGGATACAGTGTAATGTATAAATGTGGCATCCATTAATGAAATCCATTGCAAAATATCTAGGAAGGAGAGTCTACTAGCATGTAATTTTATGTCATTGTTAATGCAGCTGGTCTAAGAACATTAGTGAACAAACAGAATCACAAAGACCAAGGAAAACAGCAGAAAGGTCAGGAAAAAAGCTGAAGAGAATTTCTTTCTGAAAATTCTCCTAGTTTTATAACCTATTGTTGTAGGTTATTAAACATATCCTATTTCAAGGAGAACCATTCATTCAGTTTTGTGAAAAGGAAAAGTCATTACACAGCTGCAAACCAAGACATGGGCTTCCACCTACACACAACATCCTGGGCTGGCAGAGCTTTAACTAGTGAAGTAGAGAAGAGGTTCATGGTAACTTTGGTGGAGCTGCAGGGATCCACTGGACATGAGGATGACCAGACTAGAAGCCAGTACGTTTTTCTCACACTTTGAACACCACATGGCTTTTTACCAAGGGGTTTTGAAAGGCTAGTCTGCTACTTGATGACAAGTACAATGAATTTGCCTTGAGATGAAAGTGGCATTGAGGACGGCAATGAAAGAGAGACTTAGGAAATGTGTGTGAGCCTGTTTAATTCCATCACTGAAGAAGACGACTTAAATAAAAGCTAAAGATAGCGACCACTGACTTTTCTTTTTTTTAAAATAATCATGTTACAGGCAATGTTCAGAAAATTATTTACAAAATGCTACCGATATGTATTTCATGTTACTATAAGTGGACTCCTGCAGCCGATAGATATGTGCTTCCTATAGATAAACGGTTTCTTCTTTTCAAAGTTGGATGCATTAGGTATAGTATTTGTTTTATGTTCAGTTACACATTTGCTACCTGACAGCTATGGCCAGAACCCTTAGCAAGTCGTGGCAGCGAATCGCAGCAGATGTATAAAAAGCTTTAGCATAAATGTAGCTTTTGTTGCTACAGCTTCATTTTTGATTTATTATTGTTTTGTGTACTTCAGTAACATTACTGTATATTTATTAATAAGGAATATCCTGCTTCTGTTTATTTCTTTTTCTCCTTTGTATTACAAACCATACACCTGTTTGCTGGCTTTTGAAAAAATATTAAAAGCCTAAAAATTAAACAAATCTTTTTACTTTTGAAAGTAAAAATTGACAAGGCGCCTATGTGGAGATTAAAATAAAATATATGTACATAAATGAACAGGATGTGACTTCTTTCAAAGCCCACATACTTCCTAAATGTTCCCTTCACTATAGTAATAATATAAATATAAATAAAAAAAGAACCTTTTTTAAAACTATTATTTAGACCCACACAAAAAAGGGATGGACACTTGTTGACCTTTATAATATTAATAAATATTTTGCCATTATGAAAAAGATGGAGTGCAAAGCTTGGAGTCTCAGTGCGTGTTTTCACCTCCCACCTACTGTGTTCCAGCCTCATATGTGGGCGATCACTGCTCACTATGGAGACAATTATCTCAGCTATAAATCATCCTGTTACTGGAAGATGGCTACATTCACATTAAGACATGCATCATGGAAAAATTGCCAGCAGCTCATTTGCTCATTTCTATTTTTTTATGATGTATAAAAGTGTTCTGAATGATAACTACTTTTCTGACTGTAGGGATTGAGTGTTTCTGGTCGCTTCCAGTGTTGTTCTGCGAGGCTGCAGTTGATTTATAAGTTTCCTTCAGAGCTATTTCCCAGTAAAGTAAGTTTTTATGTTGTTTAATCAGCCAGATTCTTTACCGTTTGTCTTTACTGTCAGTTGGAACTGCAGAGGATGTGCTTTATTTATTTTTTTTTTTTTTGACTGATTTTGATTTTAAAGGAGCTCCAGAATCTTCAAATTTTACACAAGTTGTTCTGTAAAGTACATTTTATACGTATTAATATAGAACATCATGAATTATTAAATCAAATATTAAACAATCTTCAGGATCATAGACAGTACAGTTGAGAAGTCCTTATGATTGCTTACAGATCAAACATCTATATCTATTATAGGAAAACCATGTGCGTTTCAGCATAATGACAATTTATAGAAAATTAAAACTACATCAGAGATTGACATCTGCCACAGAAATGTGACATGTTTTAATTTATTTTAGATTGTCCAGCTGTTGCTTTTGTTCAGTTTTTTGTGGTTTTAAAGCAGACTAGAGAAACATCTATTCATCTGTTTTGGCTTTTAAATGAAGTAGTTCCTAGTTATTAACAATTATGGCAAAGATGTCATCAGTTTAACTGCACAGCTATTTGTATTTATTTTAGATTTAAATGCTCCAGTCCTCCACTTAAAGTTGAAGTAATTTTAGTTTTATGCACATCCCTCACTTTGTCACAGTTAAAATTTTATTGTGATATGTTAGAGAAAGACTAAAGATTAAAAAATATGTGTTAGCTTTCAAGAATAAATGACTGTCACCTTCCTTTAATGAGAAGTGGCAAAAAATATTTTATCCCATCTTTATCTGCAACACAGTACTGAGCAATCAATGAATTTTAAAATTAATTTATGGGGGACCGTTCATCTTTGATAGAGGTTTCTATGTTTTTGCATTTATAATTTTTTCATATTATTCATATATAATTAGTTTTTATTAATGCTTTTAAATAGATTTACAGCTTCTTCAGTAAACTGCACTATTACCTCTTTTCAGTTCCTCCTTCTTTGAAACTGATTTATTGTTCAAGTTTTCTCAGATTAGTCTTTTTTTAACAACTCTCTGTGCTTTGGATCGATGAATGGATGGATGATTCAGATAATCTAAACCTTAAAGTCGCCCCATATACCTGAAGGAACTAGATCAAAGTGCCCTTGGGCCAATTGATCTCAGGAAGTAAACCACACCGAGTGCTTTATGTGTTGCACTACTACGTGCAGCATTGAAACTCAAGGTTTAAACAGTAAGTGACAATGACTTGGTGGCTTTTGGTCTGGAACTACAGTGTCTGCACAAGGTGAAAGATAAAACTGCGGTTGGAAATATAAATAGAAGTGACAAACAAAGCTATATCTTTTGACCAGGTGTAAAGGGCTACAGCGTGTACTTGCAATACTGTGTTGAAACAGCTTTTGTGGGAACTAATGAATCAGATTGTCAACTTTCGGTTGTGAGTTTTTCCCAATGACAAATATTTTCTTAAGTTAGATAAATGATGACTTGTGTGGAGATACAAGAAGCAGAAATCCCTTCTGTTGAATCTTAACACTAAGTTAAGACTATATTTATTAATTTATAGACCTTTTGGAGGTCACCGCATGTTTTTTAAGTAATTTGTCTGAGCATAAGCAGTGTGTTTCCTTCTATTTTCTAAATATCACAAAAGGCGTCCCTCAGGGCTCTGCTTTAGTGCCTGTGCTTTTTACAAGGTATGTTAATATTATGACTCAAGATGTTACTGATGCATCTCTACATCTCTACACTTAAAACAAAGGTGTTGTCAATCAGACACTGTAGCCCTAAGGTGGTGTTTAATAATAATGTTAGTTCCACTGAAACACTGAACAAAACAGACATTTGATTTTCAAACCAAAAGTAAATACATTCACTTCTGCCTAAGATTGTGCCAACCTAATTAAGTTTGCATCTTGTTATATTTAATTTGTATAAATAAAAACATATTTAAGTATTTTTAAGTAATGTCTTGAACTTCTTAAAAAATAACCTATTAACTTTGTTCTAATTTAACAAAGATTATCCATAATATTTCACCAGGGACTATACGTTACGCCTTGATAGTATTGGGTCCAGCCCCTCTTTTGCTTTGTGCTTTGTCTTAGAATATTTTGGTCCAAACTGACATGATGGCATCATGCTGGAATGTTATTTAGCCTGCACCTCAATATTGCAAACCTCTCTTATCACCACATCCCAAAGGTTGTACTATTGGAATGATATTTAGCGTGACAGCCTCAAGTGAAGCTGGAGAACCAAAAGTGTACAATGAAAATCCCTCACATCATTTCTTAACCACCGTTAAGAATTGATTAACGTTGATTACAAGTCAGAATGGAGCCATTATTTTATGCTATTTCTCCCCGATTCTGATCCAACCATCTGAATATTGCCGCTGAAATAGAGGCTTCTTACACTAGACAATGTTTTGTCAGTCCAAATCTGGTGAGCTCGTTCGACTTGTGCCTTCTGTTTCCTGTTCTTAGCTGACTGGAGTGCCTCTCACATGCCATTTATTAAGACATGGTACTCAACATACCTTAGATGTAACAAGTGGTTATTTGAGCTACTGTTGCCTTTCTATCAACATTGTTATCCTCGAAGCTGCTAATCGCCAGATGTTTTCTCTTTTTTGGAGGACAATTCTCAGCACATCTGAGAGATGAAGTCAATGAGTGAAAATCTCAGAAGATCAACATTTTCTGAAGCAGATCAGTGGAAAGACCAATGTGGATAGATGCAACATTATGATGCTAAAAGTATTTTACAATACCACCTTTTAATTTCAGAAATTATTAACTTAATGCTTCAACTTGACCATTTTCAGGATTTAGTTTCTATAATCTGCCTCCAACATGCTTATATTTATGTATATAT
>CAEGAF010092194.1:0-71883 GCA_903067075.1 Micropoecilia bifurca | reverse complement strand
CCTTAAGTCCACACTTAAAACAGCTTCATAGTTAATGCCAACATCAACTGACTCTATGACATTGCTGACATTTTTTTTCTACTTCCAACATAAAAAGGCAAAGAAGACACCCAGGAATGTTTTTCCTCCCCAGGCATCTGGTCCCAATCATCATCAGTTCTGATGATGTCACATACATGGCGAGTACACAACGTCTTGAAATTGTAAGTATTATTTTTTATTTGCCATTTTTCTGTTCTCTTTAAATACAAATGTTTTCTCTGTTTAATTGCTCTATTGTTCTTTTTGTAGGTTTCTGTAAGGTGCAGTGAGCGGGAATGTTCTGTCGTTGATCCTCACTTTCATGTTTTATTGTCACTTAAATTTTCATGTTCATGTGTTCACTTTTGATGTGTAAACTGATCATTTATGTAAAGTTCATAAAGTTGTGAGTAAAATTGGACAATTTTAAAATGCCTATGATAAAAAATATTTGAATTATCTTGGGCATCTTGTGTAATTAATCTTTCCATGTAATTTTAGCCTAAAACAATGTAAGAACTGTAGTGTAGTTTTTTGATATTTTTGATTAAACTTGCAAAGGTTTTCTTTGCTGAGAAATTCAATTTTCAAAATGTTCTTAGCTGTAGCCATAATTGTCAAAATTATTTTAAAAAAATTAAAATACCATTCTGTGTGTAATGACTATGAATTTCACTTTTTACACAAATTACAAAAATGATTAAAGGGTCCAAGTAGTATATTAAATAGCTGTTATATAGTATATAGCTCCTCCCAAGTAAAAAAAAAAAAGGTATGCTTTAGTATACTAAATTTTAACATACTTTAGCATACTTTGATTGATGCACTTAAACTGTAATATTTTGGAACAACTTTGTTGTGCAACTTTGTTGTACTTTAGTAGTTAAATAGTATTAAATTATAACTTTTAGTATACTTTATTATACTCAACGTACTTTTTTGGAAAAACTTAAAGTTGTACTTAGTATACTTTAAGTATACTTTTTTATGTAGTATTAAAGTGAAATATTAAAAAAATATTCCAAATTGAGTGTACTATAATTCTGTCATAGAATTACATTACAAAATATACTTTTGATATATTTTTAATATACTACTAATATATTAGTAATGTATTTAAATTGAACTTAATTTTTATTTTTGATTTACTGCTGTTGCTAATAAAGTACAATTTTAATTACTCATTAGTCTTTATTCATACATTACATGCATAACTACACTACAGTACTTACATTGTTTTAGGCTACAATTACATGGAAAGATTAGACAAGATGCCCAAGGTAATTCAAATATTTTGTTTTATTACCAAAATTTTAAAGTAGTCAAATTTTACTCACAACTTTATGAACTTTACATAAATGATCAGTTTACACATCAAAAGTGAACACGTGAACATGAAAATTTAAGTGTGACAATAAAACATAAAAGTGAGGATCAATGACATAGAGTCAGTTGATGTTGGCATTAACTATGTATACTTGTTTTAAGTGTGGACTTAAGGAGACAAACTACCTTAAAATCTTTGCATCCATGATCTGAACACATTGATCCCTGCAGGGTGGTGAGGGGACTGCTGGTGGTGCCCATCTCTAGCAGTCATCGGATGAGAGGCAGGGTTCACCCAGGATAGGTCACCAGTCCATCACAGGGCCCTGAAAGCCAACAACAAATAAAATGTATGCAAGAGAAATGTTAGATTAATTAACAAGGAGAAAAATTCTGTCCAGTTATCTTTAAATCAAACCATGTTTACTAAGTACCTGGTGTTGGTAACACACCAATTTTTGTTGTTGAAAATGTAGCTAGCTCCTCATTGAAAAAACGAAAACAAACTTACATCATGAAGACAATGTGGAAGTTCATCTTCAGAGCTGGTTGGTGATCTGGTGGAGTCAGAGCTTCTTCTGAGACAGAAAGACTTTAGGTTTTCTAACACCTGATTTCTCTGACTTCCTCTTTCATCTTCATTTGCTTAGACTGGAAACATGTTGAAGATAAAATCATTGATGAACGAGTTAGAACAACAACCTCACAATATCAAAGTTTTTTGTCTTATGGAGGTAATTAAAAAGTAGGCCTACATATTACATTAAAAACACTTTAAAGATGCCTAAAAGACATTGTAATGCACCTGTATTATTTAGTTTAATTTTGTAATCATTTTGCTGCGTGTTGCAGACTTCTGACCAGGTAACTCTTGAAAATATGATCCAGATCTCAACGGGGTTCACCTGGTTAAATAAAGAAGTTAAAAAAGGCATACTTTATTAGCCTAAAATTTACACTAAAATGTAATTTAAAATATACTGAAATTAATAATCTAGAGTAGTGTTGAGTGAATTTTAAAAAATTCTATTTTGAGCATATTATTTAAAATATACACAAAATATATTTTGAATATACTTGAGAAAGTGTATATTTACACTTGGACAAATATAAATGTTGTTCACTTAAAGTATATCTTATTAATTATATTCAAAGTGTATTTTGGTACAATTATGTTGAAATGTGTTTAAAGTTCTAATTTCGAAATTGGTACAAGTATAATTGTCATATACTTCAACTATACTTATAGGTAATACAATTAATACTTAGTAAACTTAAAGTGTACTTTCACAAATGTAAGTATGTTTGAAATATACTAAAGTACACTTTTTTAAACCTGGGCTAGGATCATTGGGACACTCAAATCTTTACACCATGATAAGGTGGCAATGCACCCTACCCGTCTGACCCCTCGCACAGGTGAGAAGGGGGACCTATGTCTCCGCTTCCCATGTCTCCTCAAGTCGGCCGTGGTCCATGTGTAAAATCCTGGCCACCAGGCACTCACCATCATGCCCGACTTCCAAGGCTGACTCCAGAGTTAAGCCAGGGTGACCCTCATCTGGGCGAGGCAACTCTAAATCCAATGTTGATTCTCTTCATAAGGGGTCTTTTCAGGCTGCTCTTAGTCTGGTTCCTCACCTAGGACCTGTCTGCCTTGTGTGACCCTAACAGTGGCATAAAGGGCCAGACAGCTTAACTCCAAGGATCATTGGGACACTACAACCCCTCCACCACGATAAGGTGGCAGCCCACGGAGAGGTCCACGATGAGTTCTTCTATCTCAAATCCAATGATTGTTCCAGGAAGATAAAATCCCTCGGAAAATGCATGGTGATTAAAAAGAATCCTAAACTAGGAAGGAGAGGTTAAGAGCACATCACTTCCATCAGGCATCTTCAGCATACCTGTCCCTATCTGCATCCTTGTAAAGGTCCATGATGAATTGCTCAAACTTCAAAAAATGATTGAACAAGGAAGATAAAATCCCTGAGAAAAATGCACAGTGATTAAAAAAATCCTAAACTAGGAAGGAGAGGTTACCAGCACATCACTTCCATCAGGCATCTTCAGCATGCCTGTCCCTATCTGCATCCTTGTAAAGGTCCATGATGAGTTCTTCAAACTTAAATCCAATGATCCAACAAGGAAGATAAAATCCCTCAGAAAAATGCATAGTGATTTAAAAAATCCTCGGTTGTCACACATCAGATTATGCACCCGAACCGTTTGACCCCTCTGACAGGTGGGA
Source organism: Micropoecilia bifurca (assembly GCA_903067075.1). NCBI lineage: Eukaryota > Metazoa > Chordata > Actinopteri > Cyprinodontiformes > Poeciliidae > Micropoecilia > Micropoecilia bifurca. The sequence continues at coordinate 68,285 of CAEGAF010092194.1, read as the reverse complement.
AGGGGAGCCAATGTCTCCTCAACCCGGCCATGGTCAATGAGTAAAAGCTTGGCCACCAGGCACTCGCCATCATGCCCGACTTCCAAGCCTGAGTCCAGAGTTAAGCAAGGGTGATCCTCATCTGGGCGAGGCAACTCTAAATCCAATGTTGTTTCTCTTCATACGGGGTCTTTTCAGGCTCCTCGTAGTCTGGTTCCTCACCAAGGACCTTTCTGCCTTGGGTGACCCTAACAGGGGCATAAAGAGCCAGACAGCTTAACTCCTAGGATCATTGGGACACTCAAACCCCTCCACCACAGTAAGGTGGCAGCCAACGGAGAGGTCCACGATGAGTTCTTTGATCTTAAATCCAATAATTGTGCAAGGAAGACAAAATCCCTCAGAAAAATGCATGGTGATTTAAAAAATCCCNTGGCAGCCCACGGAGAGGTCCACGATGAGTTCTTTGATCCTAAATCCAATAATTGTGCAAGGAAGACAAAATCCCTCAGAAAAAAACATGGTGATTTAAAAAATCCTAAACTAGGAAGGAGAGGTTACCAGCACATCACTTCCATCAGGCATCTTCAGCATGCCTGTCCCTATCTGCGTCCTTTAAAAGTCCATGATGAATTGCTCAAACTTCAAAAAATGATTGAACAAGGAAGATAAAATCCCTGAGAAAAATGCACAGTGATTAAAAAAATCCTAAACTAGGAAGGAGAGGTTACCAGCACATCACTTCCATCAGGCATCTTCGGCATGCCTGTCCCTATCTGCATCCTTGTAAAGGTCCATGATCAGTTGCTCAAACTTATATCCAATGATCCATTAAGGAAGATAAAATCCCTCAGAAAAATGCATGGTGATTAAAAAATTACTAAACTAGGATGGAGAGGTTACCAGCACATGACATCCATCAGGCATCTTCAGCATGCCTGTCCCTATCTGCGTCTTTGTAAAAGTCCATGAAGAATTCCTTAAACTTAAATCCAATAATAGTACCAGGAAGAAAAAATGCATGATGATTACAAAAATCCTAAATTAGGAAGGGGAGGTTACCAGCGCATCACTTCCATCAGGCATCTTCAGCATAACTGTCCCTATCTGCATCCTTGTAATCGTCCATGATGAGTTCCTCAAACTTAAATCCAATAATTGTACCAGGAAGATAAAATCCCTCAGAAAAATGCATGGTGATTAAAACAATCCTTGGTTGTCGCACATCAGACAATTCACTTGACCTGTTTGACCCCTCACACAGTTAGGAAGGGGGAACCATCTCTCCTCTTCCCATATCTCCTCATCCCGGCCGTGGTCCATGAGTAAAAGCCTGGCCACCAGGCACTAGCCTTCATACCCGACTTCCAAGCCTGACTCCAGAGTTAAGCCAGGGTGACCCTCGTCTGGGCAAGGAAACTCTAAATCCAATGTTGTTTCTCTTCATAAGGGTCTTTTCAGGCTGCTCTTAGTCTGGTTCCTCACCTAGAACCTGTCTGCCTTGGGTGACCCTAACAATGAATTGTATGAGAAAACATCATCCGCGCGTTGCCCCTACCGGACGGGGTTTTTCCGCCCCCTCTGGTGCTGTGCCCCTATATGTTGCATACGCTGCATACCCTCTTTTTGCGCCACTGCTTGGGTTGCTACTTTCTCTAGTGGCGGGGGGCTGGTAACACAACTAATATAATTACATTACTCAAAACTGCAGTATTAATCAGAATACCGCAGTTTTTATTAATTTTTACATTCTCTTAAGAATATAGAGATTTTATTTATCACTAAAAAAGGGTTCAATGAGTGCACATATGAAACTGTTGAGTTAGGTACCTCAAAAAAGGTTAAGAACCACTGGTCTAAATTAATGTCAAGTTGTCATAATTCATAAAGTTTGAATAATGCAAACTTTGTATTAAAGTGTCATGATTTCTGAATGACACTTTATGACAACAGTCATGAATATTCATGAAGAATTATTGATGTTTATGACAGGTGTTATGTAATGTTTATGACAGCGTCTTTTTCACCCCCTTCAAATAAAGAGTTACTAAAATTTATTTGCCAAATTCATGGTTATTAAAAAAATCCTAAACTAGGAAGGAGAAGTTACCAGCACGCCACTTCCATCAGGCATCTTTAGCATACTGTCCAGCTCCTTAAAAATCTTAAATTTAAATTTAAAACCTATAAATGTACTTATGTTCAAACCATTAAACTAAATTTAACAGCACTGACATTCTAAATAAACAAGTGTTAAATTTCTATATCTGTGTTTAAGTGTTAGTATGTATGGGGCTGTTGGAGGCCTGGTGGAGCTGCTGACTTACTTTGGATTTAACAGAAGTGCAACTAATTTATATTTATTTTAATTGTATATATTTTTTTGATTTGCAGTTTTTAAAACTTTTTAGTTGTGGGTGAAAACACAATATATATCTATATAACTATATAAATAGATCTATTTATATGTAGATATAGATCTATATCTATTAATATGTATATAGATATACATCTACATATTCATATGTATTATTATATATTATATATTTGGATCCGTTTTGAATTACTGTGGTCGACTGGAATTTACTTCTGTTATTTAAAAGAAATCTGTTAACCTAACATGGGTGTTTACATTTGTATGTGTGTGTGTGTGTGTGTGTGTATGCGTGTGCCCATATGTGTTTTTGTGTGTGTAAGGGGTTTTCCCGGAGCACCCGGAGAGAACCCAAGAATTTGTAGAATGAAATTTTAGCCATCTAATGTTTGCAGGTGCTGTTTTGATCTACATTAATGTGGAATGGTTGCAGTTAAGTTCTTACCTACTATATCCATTAATTCCATAATGACCTTGATGGGGTAGAGTTCTTCAGACTCATGAGGTGCATTTTGATACAGGCTGCCACATTGTCATGATAAAGGCTTGGTTCTCTGTCTAAGTACAAATAGTCCAACAGATTGCATGAGCCTTTTTTGAACATTTTACATAGGTCTTTATAAATGGCTGTATGACAGTTTTCTATACTTTCTGGGTCAATGTCAGAAAGTTTTCCTTGAACTTGTGACCAAACTTTTCTAAACAGCTGCTCTTCAATCAAATTGGAAACTTTTCGTCTGCATGTGTATCCTGAATTACTTATGGTTTGAGAAATTATTTTCCGAATGAGCACTTTCACAGCATTTTTAGATTTTTCTGCCTTTGTGTCTCCAGCTGGAAAATTTAAAAATGTCCGCTGTATCTTCTGAGGCTGCAGTTCTGGGTCAAACTGTATTGGAAATGCATCTATTGATGACCTACAAGCTGACATCCTTGATGAACTTCTACCAAATATTTCAGGAAAAGAATTCTTATGCCACGTTGTTTTTGATGGAAATACCTCTTCGCTCATAAAGATGTCAAGAATATCTGTGTAATCAGATTTTTCATCTTGGTCTTCATCTGTGGTGACATTCAGATTACTTTTTGAGTAAATGTATCGAAGAAAGGATTCAGAAAATAAACCTACATGCTCTTCCTCTTCTTTATAATTGTCCTGGGAATCAGTCTCTTCAGTAAAATTAGGTTTCCATTGTTCCACAGACTGCACACGAGGAGAAGTGATCTCTACTGATTTTGTATTTCTGTCTGATAATTCTGAGACATCTGATTGAGATAGTACAACGTTTCCACAACAAGTTGAACCAAAATTCTTTTGAAAGTACTTCCTTAGTTTTGCACCCTTTGATGGAGGTGCTTTAAGAAGTATTTCTTTCTCCGTTATCTCTTCATCCTGAAAGCTATAGATGCTTCTCATCTCAAAATCTCCTTCTTTAGTGACAATCACGTGACTTCCATGTTGACGGATTTCTCTATGGGTGACCTCTTCCCTTTCCTGTTGGAAATCCAAGTCTTCACTAGGACTACTTTCTTGTTCTTTTTCAGAAGGAGTAATACCAAGGGGTATGGATATTTGTGACCATTTCCTTTGCTCAGATACTTCTTGGACAAACACTGGTGTTGGTTGTGTCACTCCAAAACACCATGCTAGAAACCCCTTAATTCTTTCAGTAAAGCCCTTTTCCTTTACTTTTTCAGCAATTTGTGGATTTGTGGCCATAGAATCTAGTATATTCTTGGATACCTCATTGTACATAAACTGGTTGACAACTTCAGGGCTTACTCGTGTTTGACTGTCTTTCTCTGCCAATTTTTTTAAAATGTGGTCAATTACAGGGGTAACATATCCTTGCACCAACTCCATAATCCTTTGTTTTGTTTGCTCATGGACATTCCCTGAACTCAAACACGCCATCTCATCATTTGTTAGCGCCTGAAGAAAATTAAACATGCTGGCTCTAAACTCCTCACGGTTAAAAACCTCATTTTCAAGGTCAAATTCTCTATTTTCTGCCATGGTGACTCTGAAAGTTTTTTTTCCAATGAACTCTGGTCAGAAAACTTGACTTTACTATCTTGAAATCGCTGAACTTCTATACACTCTCAAAACTCTCGTCCAACTAGTCATGCACTTCGTGGAATTTTGCACATACAGAGAAACTATTGCATCATAAGCATCAAAGGACAGAATGGAACTGATGTGTGCTGCTGCCAATGATGCGCTTGCTACCTAGCAACCAAAAGGAGAAATAAACTAGAAAACTGTTCTTGTGCTAATCCTTAAATACAACCATGATATAACTATGGTCTTCAGTATGTCAAGACCTTTTTCAAATACACATTTCTCCTGTGGAGAAATGTGTATTTGTACACATTTGTGTATTTGTACACATAATGTGTATTTTTTTTCTTTCATTCAACTTTGCTAGCAGTGGAGAAAGGCAGACATTCAAGAGTAGACCTGAAAACTTTGCCTATTTGCAAGCTGTATTTAGTTATTTAGTTTTAGGAAAGACTGCATATAATTAACTAGACATACAAATAAATATAACTTATTTTTGAAACCTTCCTGTTTGGTAGTCATGACTTCAGACAGGTGCCCTTCCATAAACTGTTTTAATATATGAGGTCACAATGGCATACTTGTAAAAATGAAAGCAGCAATAAACACTAAGCAGTAATTATGTAATACAGTCACAGGCACTATGAAATCAGTATCACCCCACATACTGGCTTACTATCGATATCAGAGAGAAGTTGCAGTAATGGGTGGATCCAGTCACGGAAGAATTTTAAAAATCCTCTTAAGATACCATTCCTGCAAGCCGGGGCAACAGGACCTGACCCACTGATTGAAATGTTGATAAAGAAAAGTAAACTCCAGCAAGAAGAGGCAATGTAATTACAAAAACAGGAAAAACGAGAGATTCTACAAGAAATGCAAAACGAACAAGGACTTCAAAGGAACAACCAAAAATCCCCTCAAACAAAAAATAACAAAAGATACAATCTTCCTAAGACATTAAAAAAAACTACAGACGGGACAACAAGCTCATAAAAGAGCAGCCAACAAAAAGGTAGGACCTGCACAAAGTTATGCAAAAGGTCCCTTGATGTTTTGCCTGTACATGTCTGTGTTCCTACTTTCTCAAAAAGCAAGATCCGTGGGTTTACACTGGGATACATTAACATGGACACTGACAAGTTTGTTTAGTGTTCAATTTCTACAACAGACAATTCTCACAATTTGTACTTCATCATTCTAAAAGTGACATTCAACATTTATTTCCTTATTTCTCATAAAAACAATATGTTTAATTTATTTCACTTACTCTACATTACTTTTATATTAACTCCTCAATTTGTGCCCCGTCTTATACTGCATAGTGTGAAAATGAATCATTTTAACATGCGCTTCTAACAAATTTGCCAAAGATGCGTTGCTGCTGCACAGGCCACTAGATGGTGCTGTTGCTCCTCCCCAGAGTTCCTGGTTCGTGTCAGAAGGTGGAGGTGCAGCACCTCCTTCATTGTCTGAGTAAGAACCAACAGGAGAAGATCCTGCTCGCCGCTCGCTTTGCTGAAATCCCGTCTCTCTCCGCGGCTCACTCGCTCAGACGGCCGTCATGGCGACCGCAGAGAGCCTCTGCTGCGGAGCTAACCGCGTTTAAAAACTCCCTGGGGATTCACATTTTCTCTCCGTGCGCCCGGACGTGGATGTAATATCTTCATTTCAGCTGCGGGAAAGAGTTTAGCTTGGTCAAGCCCGCATTACCAGAAAAAGAGAAGAAGGGGTAAGAACCGTGCAGCGCAAGTCCTCAGTTAGTGTTGCTCTGTTTTAGGGAAGTGATTGAACTTGTTTGATGAGATTCGGGTTAAGTCTTGGGAGTATCTTTTCCCGTGTCTTTTCGTGATCCAGTGGATTTTGGGTCCTGTCCTCTCTGTCCTGCAGTGTGGATGGCATTGCACGAATTTCCCTCATCAGACGCAGCAGCAATCGCTCAGGTTTCCTCTCCGTAATTTGATTCGTGGATCACCGTGACATTTAAATGATCAATACCTCACCAGGAAGTGTGCAAATGTGATCTGCCAGCTTAGTTTCCACAGTGCGTGTCCAGGTGAGTCCGGGCAGTGTATTAATGTCACATGTGCTGTAGCTGCTGGTGATAATACCATAAGGATTACCGCAGCCTCTGCTCTGTTAACCCACATTACTGTCAGGGTGTCAAGACTGTGAGAGGTGAGTCAGGAGAGGCAATCATTTTTCACAAGAAGTGCATCGTGCATGTTTCCAGTTGGCTTGCAATCCTTCCTCTTAATCACCATACACTACCCTCTAACATTTGGAACTTCGGCAAATCCAGCCACACCCACATATCAGGATCTGTTGCAGAGCACAAGAGGAAATTGACCCCTTTTTGGTTGTTTTGTTATGCAGCTTCTTTCAGGTGGACAACTGGCTGTATCAGGCTGCAGCCTCTGGCCATTCAGCTGTCACTAAAGGTTTCCAGCTGTGCACTGGAGGGGCCCCTTGCACACAGAGGAGCCACTGTTATAAAACCCAGCTCCACATTGCACATATGTGGGGAATTTCAAGCAAACTTGTTCAAAGGCAGCGAGGTTAACCCTGTCTGTAAACGTGCGCCTGGTATTGTACACTGAGTGACTTGTGTTTTAGTGCCAGCTGCACAAGTGGTGCCTGTTCTGTGTTTTTGTTTGGGCTTGAGTTAGGCACTCGGATTGAACGCGCAGAACTCCTGACCAGTTGATTCATGATACTCTCTGCGAGGGAGGGCATGTGTTGGCTGAAATAATCACTGTCTACTCTTTCCCTCGCCTGTTTCACTACTGCTTTGTGTGAAGGGTCTCTGGTTTCAAGCCATGTGCAGGTCACACAAGCCGGGAATTTAGAGGCAAAACTCAAAAACGATTGCCAGAAATCAAGGCAAGAACTGTAGAGTGATGGTCGGTTAAGGGTCAGATGTAATAAATTAGCAGATTTGAATTAAGGTGTGTTTCTTTTCACAAATTACATCCACAGTGACAGTGTTAGGTGTAGCTCCTGGGGGACTGTCTGCCTTTTCACTGGAAAACGGTAATGTTTGCTCGCGCTCCTCTGTGGTGACTGAACACAACAGGTGCAAATGATGCAACATTTGTTGTAAAAAAACACACAAAACCTTAATAACTCTCAACTTTGAATTTCTTAAGTAAAGCCATATTCAAAGAATCTTATTGAAAATGCAGGAAAATGGTGAGATCACTACTTAAAATGAATGAGAAGCAATACTGCAAAAGGGCTGACATTTTCATTTGGATTAACTCTCCCAACATCTTGTTATACTCTAATGAAACCAGACTGTTGTCATCAACAGCCCCTTACACCATCAAGGTAATACTACATCCACAATGAAACATGGTGGAGGCAGCGTCATGCTCTCTGTCTTAGGAGTGTTTCTGCATGATTCATGAATGATTCAGTTCCAAATATCAGTCCGTTTTGACCCAAACATTTAAGTGGCTGCTAGAAAGCATGGTTGGGTCCAAGTGTACCATCTGCATTGACTAATAATGTCTTCAGACAATATAAATGCCATAGTCTAATTCTTTTACATCCAGTTTTTTAAATGTTTACAGTTTTGAGATCCACTCTTGCTTAAAGCAACAAGTCAGTAATCAATAGATGCTTAATTTAGCTCTCTATAAAATGCAAGAAATGCAGATGGATTGAAATATATATAGAATGAAAAATATTTGATTAATTGCATGGATATTTTGTGAAAAAAACAAACAAAACAAAACATGCCTGACAGGATCTTAGGGAATTTTGTTTTAACTTTGACCACGACTTAAAAGCCGTGGTCACTCTCATTCATTTATGAGAGTTATTTGTATTTTAATCACTTCTTACCCAGCTTTTGATGGCTCTTTAAAGTTACTGGACAGGTGTTTTCGTAAAATTCTTCAATCTCATTTTAGATGTAGTATGTTGTCCGTAAGACAACACGTCATGTTCAGGGATATGTTTGTTTGTTCTAGATAAAATCTACCCACCCATTAAGAATGCACTGCTTTGGTGACAACACACAAGACATACAATGAGAACATGTGAAAGCATTTTGTTTTTGTCTTTTTTTCTATATTTGCATGGTTTAAATTGAATCCCTCTTTTTTTTTACCTTCATATGTGTCTCGAAAGAGAAGAAGTTATGGTCAAATCTGCTACATGTCATAGTGAAGCTATCCATACCTGGACAAAATTTAGTATGTATCCAGCAATATCCTCATGGCTTGATTAGTCCACATACTCTTATTACATAATCTTCTCCATTTGAAATGCCTGATTCAGCCTTTAGCTGTTGCTTGGCAGCGGTCACTCACCTCTGTGGTGCCTGAACAGCTGCCCACTATATGTGGTGCTTCATTATTTCCACTTGGTAAGGTCTCAGAATGATCTCAGTTTGTTGGAATGCCAGATCTTTGTATGGCTCTGGGCCTTGTGTGGCTCTGCCTGTGGCTATACAGTTGGACAGTTTGATGTCATGTGTCAACCCATTTCAAAAGCCAATTCATGACTATTCGGTGATGAAACTAATGTCCTTCTTACTTGAAATTGGAAGAGAAGATGTTTGCTTAATCCCATTTTCCGTGGATGACATTGACAGAAAACCTCAAAGCTATTTTTAAAATTGTTTATCTTCTCTGGAATTGGTGGAATTGATGGATTTTAATCATTTAAAAACTGTTTTATTCTATATCTAAACAAGAAAATATTTATTTGATTTGCACGGCTTTGAATTTTTTAAAGCAGATGTGTTTCTCATTCAGTTTTGATCTTTGCTCTCAGATTACTCTTCATTCCCCACACTCTCAGTTCGCATCACCAGCTGCATATTTACATCTCTGACATGCTGCCCTTGAGACCTGATAAAACTCATGTGACTGTTTTTTTTGCCGTGCCTTGCTTGTATGATTTTTTTTTTTTAGAATCGATTTTGTTGTTGAATTGACTCTGTGATTTTACCCTCTAGCTCTGTGGTTCATTTGTCAGATTAAATTAAGACTGATCTATGCTTCAAAATTAAGAACATACTTTTTTTTTCTCTGATGCTGTAAATGAGACTCCCACAGGCAACAATTATGAGCCATTAGTGCTGAGCGCAAATATAGCATATACTGGGGACGCCTTTTCTCAGGATGGTAATGATTGCTTATTTTAATTAGAACCCACACTATTAATGCTGTGAACAACACATGGTTTAAATGCCAGCTGATTGCCTCTGTATCTTTGCTTCGATGCAGTTTTTGCAGTGAACATCCCAGAGCACCATGGCAGAGCCAGACCCAGAGAACCTGTCTTCTGGAGCAGGTCAGCGTCTTGGAGCCCCTGAGACTCTTGGCATCAGTACATTGGACCCAGGCCACAAGCCCCCGGCCATGCCGTCTGGACGACATGTCACTGTCACGGTCCGTATGTTGGATGACACGGAAGAGGTTTTTGACGTCTCGGTGAGTTGCTGTTCTGCTAATTTGCCCAGTTTTTCTTTTCTTTTTTTTCTATGGCAGCACTAATACAGGAATCAGACTTTCCATTACTGCAGTGTTTCCATTTTCATCTTGGCTGCAGCAGACTGGTAACAGGTTGGCATGGCAACTGAAAGTTGCATGCATGGATGAAGGGATCCTTTTAGAGTAATGTCAGTTTTCCTGTCCGTTTGGTGCTTCTAATCTTCCTGTCGGTCTTGGTTTTGAACTGTGTTGTCCTGGCACTCTTTGGAAAACTTTAAATAGCACAATGACTTAGTTTTTACTATGCAGTTGTGTGATACGTCAACTATAATATGTTTTGTTTTCTTAGGCATCAGATGAAAAGAGACGAGAAGATTGTTTATTTTATAGTTAGAAGAAGCAAATATTTTCATTCACTGTTTCAGGACTTAAAGGGATTTACCGTCTTCTCACTGCGATCCAAATTTAGACACAATGGTTTAAGCTAGTTGGATGGATTAAGGAAAGTCGAATCCAAATTAGTTTCTAAATGCGAATGAGTGCTTTTTTTTAGACTGGTAATGCATTAAATAAAAAAATATTGAATTATTTTACCTGAATGGATAAACATAAAACAAACAGGGTGGGTAATTTGCTGCTGTTTTGAGATAAATTATTGCATTGCAATTTATTTTAAGTAGTTGTCCTGATTACTCTGGCCAACAAAGTAATCCACTGCTGAAAATAGCTCCAGATAAATGTATTTTTACTCATCTTTGTGTAACATTTTCTTAACGCTACAGCTTGTAATGCAGATATGTTCAATTTTTTTTTCTATAAGGTCACATTAATAGCCATAGTTGTTAAAGACAGAATCATCAGTTCACCTCAGTTATTTTAAAAATAAATTTGAGATTAAAATAAACATAATTTTCTTAGCTGCTGGCTACAGTAATGATTACAACTGACTAATGAAACATAGTGGCATCTAAAATGACCATGCTGTAAATGGAAGTGACTTTTAGAAACAAAAATATAAAAGTTAAAGTAGTGCTGGTTCCTCTTTTGCATTTCATGTTTTGTCCGATGATGTTAATTCAAGATGTAATCACTTAGAACATAGGAATAAGGAAAAACAATTAACACATTAGCTATACCATACTCAGAAATTCAATTGTATTGTATTGCTTTCAACTATTGTTATTTAGCGTCAAGGGGACTACTATATGTGTCAGATGTGGCTATTTTCTTCAGTGAGCCTTGATCCATCTGTCTGAATATCTTCAGCATGCAGTGTGTGGATTCATAACATTAACCAACTAAGCCACTGCAGTAGCTTTCAAAAATAAAAGCACCACACATAGATTTGTGTGCAAAGTTAAAATGACACTTTATGCATGTGTAATTTTAGATTTTCTATTGACAACAGTGGGACATGTAAAGGCTGGGTTGGGACTTAAAAAGGCAAATTTTTGTAAGATAGAAACTACAGATATTTTTACTGTAAAAAAAAGTAATCAGATAAAACAATTTGGCTTCTTTTTGAAGATTTGTTTATTCAGTTATTCCAAAGAAAAAAGGTTTGAATGGAGGTTTTGGTGTCTGGATTTGATGATGAAGTGAGAAAAAACACATATGTGCACCAGTCTCATCTCTGGAAATCATTAACAGGTGGCACAGTTTCACCCAACATTCCTGTGGCGAATATGGAAGGTTGCTCTCAGATCGTAATGAGAAAGCTGTTCTGAGTCCAGCAGTGCTGCTGATCAGGTCTCAGGAGCATGACTATGAAGCTAGTAATCTGTACTAATGGGTCAGTTAAGAATGAACAAGTCCTTCTAAGCCTTTTGCAGCATAGCTGGGTGGAGAAAAGTACTTCTCCTTGTGCATGGTGGATGGTCTTTCTCGTGGTATGTTGTGCTGAAAACCTATTCAAATTCTAACAGTTAAATCCTATTTAAAGGTTGTCATTTGCAATACATAATGTGGTTTGTATCAAAACACTGAGATGTTGTTGTTCTCGATTGGAAACATCTTTGTAATTGTTCAACCGTCCGGTCTTTAAACAGGTTCTGTCACATCTCTTTTTATAAGAAGTTCACCGACACCAGGCTTTGAAAGTACCATACCATTCTGCAATGAGGCAAATCAGGTTTAGGAAACACTAAAGTCCACCTTCAAGAGCCTGCTGTCAAAATGTTTTCTTGTTCACGTTCAGAGGTTGAAATCTGTTTAGTTAGTTGATTATGTTAAGAAAAGATTATATTTCTGTTGGGGAAAAAAATCCATGTTTACTTTTATCACGGTAGGATAGAAAAAGACCCGTTGTTTGACGTCACTGTCAAACAATAGGATGAAGCTGGTACTATGTAATGTTCTCTAAGTCATGAGAACTTGGTGAACTCAATGCAATTTTCTGCAACGGTTCTCTAACAGAGCTTATGAGATTTCTGACCTCTTAAATCATGCTCAGTGTGAGTGATGGGAAGATAAACATGGGCCCACCAAGAGTCACTGAAGGAAGTGACACAAAAACCTCTAAAGAAGTCACTGAGCACAATTACCTTCTTCACAAAATGTAAACAAAAATGGAGTAGCATCAGATTTGGATTTCTCCTTTGTCTTTGACTAATTTGTCCCACTTACGCGTTTGTTTTGGTTGTATTTACCCAGAATGCCCTGGGCTATAACTTGCTTCCTGTTTTTGGAGTGGTCTCCTTTCCACTTGCATTCACATAAACATTCGAACTGCACCAGAGTTCACTTCAACCAAACCGAGACCTGGGCTATTAGGCGGAGAGTTAGTTTTTTTTTCTTCTCTTTTTTTTTTCGGTCTGCGTCAGAGTTTAATGGTGCATTTACAACTCTCTAAAAGAACCGGACTTTCAAGGCAAACAAAATAGAGTTCAATGAAAGCAGACCGAACAGGGCTGGTGTGAATACATCCTAAACCAGTCAAAAAAGCGAGTTATTTACTACGCTACTGCTTGGTAAATAAGCAGTAGCTTGGTAAATAAAATAAAATAAATCAGTTAATTTATTTTAAAGGGATGCATACCTATAACTGTGCCAAAGTTTGTTTAGTAAAAAACTGTTATTTCTTAACAAGTTACATTTTTCTATCATTGAACTGAGATTATATGTCTCCAACAAGCAATTTATTTTGAGGCTTCTTTACTATGGATCTGACTGATACTATGTAATGCAGAGCAAATAGTCTGTTCCAAAAGAAGACAGATTTTTATGGCGGCCTGAAATTAGTTTAACCATGAAATGTTTTCATGTGAATCAGCACAATAATTCAGAGTAAGAGCAAGGCATGCATACTTTTACTCTTCCAGTAATTCGGCTTTAAAAGGACACAGAGGGGCTGTTATGATGCAGATGAGTTATGGTGACGGTGGATTAAAAAACTCAGGGATGATGGACCGAAACAAGCTGAATATGTTGCTCAGGAGAGGGTCGCAAAAGAATACTGCTAACAGAATGCTTTATTCATGCTCAATTTAACACATATTATGTCCTCCTTCTCAAGATTACAATCTCAGTGGATTTTTCCGCAGGAAGAGTCAGTGGAGCATATTTTCCACAGATCCTAGTTTGATTCAAGGTAGAAAGATTTTTAAAAAGTTGTTTTCTAAGGAGTTTTCTTGCACTAAAATAAAAAATCTTAGTAGAATTCAATGTAACAGGTTTACTTATACCTACCTGCTGTAAAATATCAAGACCATCTCAAAAGAGTTTTGTTTGAACTTATTGCTTAAGTTTTTAAATACACAAAATACATAAGTGTAGTTCCTTATTTTAATCTCTTATCTGCTGTGGTTAGCAAAGATTACTGCATGGTTCACAAAACAGGCAATTATCTAGTCTTCTTTTTCACAACTGAAACATATCATATTCTATATATTTTTTGTCTTTGATGCATCTTTTCTTGGAGCAAACAAAAAGCTCCACCTTGTTACTGATACCAAAGGCTTTAGTTCTCTCCGTTTGAGCCGGGTAGGTTTCCACCTCAGCGGGCTGAGTATCAGATGGTTAGGGAACAAAAATGGGCCATTGAACCATCTTGTGGGTCACATACCATGCTGTGGCCTACTTAGCACTCTGGCTGTGAACATGAATTTGTTTTGATGCTGACTTCTGGCACAAAATAGCTGGTCTTTAAGTTGGAAAAGGTCAGATTTCCAAATAAACAGTAGTAAATCAGATTTCATTCGAGCTATGTTAGGTTTTTAAGGGGACATAATTTACTCAAAATGGGTTTTCCTGGTTTTTTTGTGTTTTTTTTTTTTGTTGATGCAGGGTTTGGTATATTAGCCCTCAGTTCACATTCTGTTCCTGAGGCTAATATACCCCAATTCCATCTGGGCAGATGTTAAGATACTCACACTTACTGAAGGCTGGTGAAAGAAGTTGTCTGTAAAATATTGGAGCAATAATTTTGGGATTAGGATGTGGGGGATGGGTTGATGAAGGCAGAGTGGAGAAAACATACTCCTTTTTATGAATAAAAGGGACATACTCTATGTTGGTCAAACCTTTCTGCTAAAGTGAATTTAATTTTGTTCAGTTTATTTATACATATTCACAACAAATACAGCTTAGTTCAAATCAGTCCAATTTAATCTAATAGAATAATATAGTCAAATTTAGATCCAGTTAGATGCAGTTCAATTTGACCTTATATCTAATACAATACAATCAAATTCAGTTGACCATGTATGGCTAATAGTCTAGCTAATTGCATGGAGTGGCATATGGCAACCATGAAAAGAAAACTGCCTTTAAATAAAAAGTGACCGTTAGCAAAAGTATTCTGTAGGAAGAGGAACTTTGCATAGAAAGAAAACCAAGGTACACACAGTTGCTTTCTCCAAGAAGGACAGTGAGACAGAAGTACTGGCATAGAGCATCTTCTACAGAAAGAAGTACTAAGCAGAATATTAATGGCAACAATGCCTTGGTCAGTGACTTTATTCAGAAAGTAGCAGAGCTACCCACAGACAGAAAGTATACGTATGTGGTCAATATTTGCAATAGTTATGTCAGTGGGTTCATTTAAGAAAGAGGAACAGATAAACATAGAATTACTCAGCCAAGAGTAACTTTTAAGAGAGAAAAAGAGAGTATATGACAGCAACAACATTTCAAGGGCCTATGTCCAAGAAAGAGGCATTGCTCATCACAGAATTACTAGACAAGGGCTATTTTTAATTGACAGAAACACAGAGAACAGAAAGCTAATGGTACCAAAAGCTCTGTTAATGGCTTCATCCAGCAAAAAAACCCAAAAAACAAAAAAAACAAAACACCTAGTTGAACACAAAATTACCGGGAGTTCTTTTCTTGGAAAGAAAAAAGTACACAAAGTTGATCACACCATGAGCTCTTTTGTTGATTTCCATTAAAGACAGAAGCAGTGTTACTGGGGCTGGAGTACTTTCTATAGAAAAAGAGTGCACACATTAAATGGCAGCAATTACTCTGTTAGTGACTTCATACAGGAAACAGCTGGACAGAATCATTGGTACTTTCCATGGACATAAAAAAACAGAATACACCAAGCGATTGGCAGCAACAGGTTGCTAATAGTTAAGTCCGCGATAGCTAAACACAGAAGCACCTGGCAAAGGATACCTTCTACCAAAAGAGATAAGCAAGAAAACACATAGAGGTAATCATTACAATACATTATGCTTGTTTGTAATACTGTAATGGAAAACCGATTTTAGCAATATGGTCTTTAGCCATTATAGATTCAGGCAGTGTTCCCTCTGATGTTACTCTGCTACCGCTGCTGGTTTTCTCTAATGAGCTACTAAAGATAGAGTCCACTACAATCACACTCCTGACACCTTCTCGCCACCCATCGCTTTACTCATTACACTAACTGTGCTTCACTCTTATAAGACTATTATACTGAAAAATATCTGACTTGATGGCAAAATTATCTCCGGGCATTTTTCTATGCCTTCCATGTTATGGAAATTTTACCAGATATATACTCCTATTATGCTACAAAATAATAGTTTCACTTACTAAATTATTGGGACTGTAAACCCAGGAGCACATTTAAACATGTAGAAGTAACTATTACTACTATTACTAATTTAATGGAAATTAAAATCACCTCACATATGACATTTTTGCCAACCATTAGTAATGTCCAGATGAGGAATTCGCAAAAGAGTGAAAAGGGTGAAGCAGGGTTGTAGCAGGTTTTGCAGTGTCGTGTTCATTCGTGGGAAAACATGAAGTCCAGAGCTAAAGATGGAGAAAAGGGCAAAGACAGAACAGTTCAAAACGTATGGAAAAAAGTTTAAAATGTCTCAAGGTATAATGTGTGAATTTGTCAGTCATTTTCTGACCTCTTATCAACAATGTAAAGTTGAACAATAGAGAACTGGATTATACATAAGCAAAAAATAAATAAAAAATAAATAAATAATTGTTAACATAATAAAGAAAAAAAAGAAAAAACAAAATATATGTTGAATATTTGCTAAAGGATATGATTAAGAAAGCAAATAAAAATCCTAAGTGACAAGCATGCATTATTTAGAAGAAAAAATCAATTCAAATTAGTATTGAATTAAAAATAAAGACTAATTTAAATTGGCTAAGACCATAAATTGGCGTGGTAATAAAATTAAAATGAAGAGAGATGCCTCCAATTTCTAAATCCTGCAGTACTGTCAGCGCTCCTTGGATAAACTTCAGGAATTTGCTTCTGAAAGAGAGAAACTTTTTTTCATTGTGTGTGTGTTACTGGAGGCTTGAATTTGAAACTAGATTTACCTCAAAACTTCAAACTGTTATGCTTCATCATCAACAGTGACATAATTGAGGTAACTGCTTTCTTTATGCACAAAACGCAGCAGATGGTCCCCCTTGGAAACCTTAGTTAGGGGATATTGACGCTCCCAGGATCAGCTTTTGATTAGTCTGTACAGATCAGTAGATTAATGTAAACGTGTCATTGTTTGCTCACTTCTGGTCTTAATAAACACCATAAACATATGAAGTTTAATGTTTTGCAAGAGGTTTAAAAGAGGATACCTTCCTGGTGCCTCCTTTCAACATAATCTACTCCAGTTCTTATTTTAAAAACTTTGTTTGTCTTAGAAACTATTATTTCTGTTTTGACTTCTGAAGCCTTGGTGTTGATCAGGAAAATAACTGGTTGTTAGGTGATGGCTAAGAAACTCTTCTCTGCTTTAGATCCCACAGTGAAATTTTAGTTTTTTTTTTAAATTATTTTTTAAAATCTTGCTGTTGGCTCTTAATGTTAAAGTGTTTGAAGAGCCAGATTCTACATACACTGTCAGTTTTAAATGGGAATAAGATTATCTTAATTTATTACCGACCAAAAATTGTATCTCTCTTAAAAATGTCTATTGAAATAAAGTTAACAGATCTTGTCTTTAGTTTTGATTGTGTTGCTATTTTTCTTTATATAGCATGAACATATATGTTTATCAGGATCCTTTTATATAATTTGTCCAATCCAAAAGAGAATAATTAATGAACTCAACCTCAATGTGATGTGAACCCGAAGCAGCAGGGGAAGAACACAGGCTCTTTTCTCCACAAGTTTTACATGTCAATATTCCCAATTGGGTTTGTAAACACTGGCCAAAGAAGATATGAATTTTAATGCCAAGAGTTTCGATTAGAGGGAGAAGCTTTAACATCCCATCTCTAACATTAACATGGTGCCTTGACTTACTTTATGGTTTACTGCTACTATGTCCAGTATTTATCACAGCAGAGCAAACTGGTTTTAATAGGTTTTGAGATTAAATCACAAAAAATGTGGGACTGATTGTGACGTTTTTTTCATTTTTGGCAATATGACATATTTAAACCAATTTGGAGATCCAGACAAGACATCTAATGCTTCAGCAGATTTTTCTTCCTACAGATTTCCATAAATCTCAAGGGTTTATAGTCTGAAACCGCACAGAGAAACCAGGGAAGTAACCACCACTCAGCCAAAAAGTGGGCTACGCCACAAAAGAAGCTGGGCTCACTCCAGTTAAGACGGCTCACCATCACCCCATCTCTCCCAACTCTTGTCCCCCATATGCTGTCACCATTCACTGAAATAAGAAGCAATTAGAGCACATCTAGAGGGTCTCATTGTCAGCTGAATGACAGTGAGGTCTGGACTGGATGAGTAAAGAAGGGCTTATTTCAGCTCCGTCTTCAGCAGCTTCTCTATGGTTGTTGGACCACTGATTGGTCAACGTAGATATGACAAGATTCAGATATTTCAGGTGATTAAAAGACGATTTTCTTTTTACTTCTGTTTACTGCTATTATCAGACTATTTGGTGAATTCAGAAGTAAATAAGTACGCACCCCCGGCCCCTAGGTTGTATTTGTTTGGAAGCTTGTGTTTCAAGAACAAATTATTAGCCCGGTCATGAAATGCATAAATATCTACTGGCAGTAGCACAGTCAGTATGACACTTAAAATCAAATCTCCTTATATGTGGAAAAATCCCGAATTTCACCCTTTACTCTCCTGGGTCTGCAGGGTAAAGCAGTTTCGCATTGATGAAATTCAGCATGCATTTTATTTGTGCACATCACATCCCACTGAGGGGTTCTCAAGAGCTCATGTTTCGCGAGTGTATATATTTTCAATATCCGCATGAAAGGAAGACAGGACAGAGGGGGAGGAAGACATTCTGGTCTCGAAGCAGTCTGTTAAATCCCGTTTAACTCGGAGCTGCGGCGCGGGCATTCTTCAGCTTCTCTCACATTGCTTCCGAGCGGAAACAGACAGGTGGTAGATGAATGGTTTTGTAATATTTTTTTCTTCAGGAACTGTTATTAACGGTGTTGAATACAAATTGGATTTTATAGCTGTGTAGAAAATTTAGATGAATAAGCAAGGTCCTCCTACCTTTTTTACACCGTGTCAATGAGTTTCCAAACCCATTACCATCACTCGCCTTGCAGAAATGAGTCATGCATGAGTAATAGTTGCTTTAGTTAAGATTAACTGTATTGTGACTTCAGCCCTATGCTTTTATGCTTGGTTCGTTAGGGTGTAAGAAATGCACTGTTGCATTTGTAAGATGAAGAAAAGTGGTGAAAAACAGAGTTATGAAGGACCTCCTTTTTCACACAAAACTCTTTTTGTTTCTGTTCTATGCTACTGTACATTTTGAGTTCTGCTTTCAACACTACTGGCAACGACATCTCTTAGAAATACTTGAACGTGGAGTTGGCATGTTTAAACTGGTTTATGTGATATGTATATAATAGATTTCATTTTGTAGATGCATTTTTGCTCCACAGATTTCTAGAGTTGGAGCTATATTCTGTCCAGTGTTTTATAAATTTCCTGGCAAATGTTTTTTGTAAATCCTGTTGCCTGGATTGCTTCTTTTTGTCTTGTAAATGACTTTAATATGCCTAAAAGCTGTAATGGGGCTGTATAAATAAAACTTAGTTCAATTAAGGTAATGTAATTATATGTGTCACATTATTGTCACTTTTATTCCAAATTTCCAAGTTGTAATGAACTGTAAGAAGTTACTCCACAGTTTAAAGGGTACATCTATGATTTTTATCACCGGAGAAAAACCTTTGCTGCCTGTTGGGAGAGACAATCGGGGAGAAGCCTCGATTCATTGAGGAGACCGGGAATTACCAGCAGCCAGACAAGTGATATTTGTCACTGCTGTCGCTTCTGCTGTCGTTTTACATTTGTTCACTTTTGGGAGCCTGAAAATAGAAACCTTTCTTCTATCTCCTCCTAAATTCTGCCGTTCCCTACAGGGTTGTCTCCACTGACTTTAATCTGTTGTTATTCAGTCTGAGAACCCGCGCGTGCAGCTGCCTTTCGTGGCCTCCAGCCATGGTGGGGAATTATTTGTCGTTTATCATTCCCCCGTTTTGCTGCCTTGCCGCCACTGGCACCATGACCCCTGAGCCGCAGGACGGAGCCCTCCGGGGTCACGGTTTAGATTGTGTTTCTGTGAACATGCATCAGTAAGAGTTTCATCTCTATATGCGCTCCTGTTTGAAAGGGAACATAAAACGTATGCTTGGTGAGATGTGGGGGGTTGTTGTGCTGCAGACTTCTGTCTTGTGCTGATATCTGCCGACGAAGAGTGCAGGGGGGGGAGGAGTTCAGGAGATTATTCATGTGAGGGTGCTGCACCGGCTTGGGTTTTACGCTGCTGCACGTCCCTTATAACAAACATATTTTTAGGTGGCACACCTCTCTTTGCCGTAAAAGTTTGTTTTCTGTGGTTCAGTTCCCTGATGCGTTGCACAGCAAAAACTTTACAGCTTGTTATCATTTCATTGCTGATTGACCTAGTTTCTCTACAAGATGGCATTGTGACTGCTGTGCAGGAATTAAGGGGGCAAATCAGGAGAGTGTCAAAGTCTCAACACCTTGATAAACATAAAGTGGGAATATGTATGTGCTACTGTGAAGATAGTGATGTGCAGTAAAAAGTAAACCCGCTACTGGATTTTTATCTTGGTGCATGAGATGGTAAAAGAACAGACAGTTTACATGCCTTGGAGCATTCCCTTGCTGCTCTGTCCTCTTCTTAAAATTTTCTCAAACGTTCCTCACATGAACTCTGAACCCTCAGTGGGTCGTCTCTCAGGAGATAAAATTGAAATTCCACAGTGGGATGTGATGCGGATGAGGGGCTTATTTTCCCATGCACATCCCATCTTTCCCTTAAAACCCCTAAAATCTTACAGAACCATGTTAGATCAGACCTTTTAAAGAAAAGCAAATAATGTATCAAACTGTAAAATGTTTAACTTCACAAAGTCGGGCATACATTCTGTACTTTTAACCTGTTCAGTTTAAAAGCTATTTAGGGTAGCTCTTTTTGCAGAAAACTCAGACCACAAAAAAGAGGCAAATAGAAAATCTGTAAAAACCAGTTTGTTTGTTTTTTACTTTAATAATTTATATTAGCAGGAGATAAATCCACAAATTGAAAAACATATATTTATCAGACCTTCTGAAGTCCTTTCTTAGCTTTAAGTTTTGCACATTCAGGCAAGGTGAATGGAGTTGAATATAATTATAGGAGGATGGTAAAGTAATGGTTCTGGCTTTTCACCTGTCAGATAAAGATTTGATTTACCAGCTACACACTTATAATTATTAGCTAGACTTTCACAATAAGTAACATATATATATGAGCCTTTTTCTTTGCCACTTTGTTCTTTTAATTTTTTAGCTTTGATACATGATGATTGCACAAAAGCACTGTTGTCATATGTTGCAAAATTATGATTATAATTATGAAATTATTTATAACTGCACAAAACATCAAATAACAGTAATCATTGCTGTATAATTTTTTAATATTCAATATTGTCATTGTAAAAGACTGCCTGGTTGAACTATTTACTAGGCTTTTATACTCCAAGCCCAAGCTTACTGTGATAGACTTCTGCATTTAAAGCCTGCAGCTGATTAAGGTTTTACTGGCCAGGATGCTAAAGTCCCTAGAGGGCAGTGGGAAGATGGAAAAGAATGAGACCAATGAGGTGAATTAATTAATCACAACCAATTTCATTATTACTTGTTCAGCCACAATATCATAATCATGTTTACTTAATCCTATACATTCTTAGTAATTTTCATTATTTTGTGTGAATATCTTGCCAATTTAATGTCTAGACCAATGTAAGCTGTTTAATTTATGTTAATTGCTCCCAGAATTAACAAAAAGTAGTAAAAAAATATTGACGTATTTCTCCTTTAAAAGTGTTTTGTCAAAGGATATTAAGCCATCCATCTGTATTATTCCAATGTGTTAGAAATATTTTCATCTCCCCTTAACATAATGTTTTATGCCAGTGTCTGTTGCAGGTAAAATAGCTGTTTAATGATGCATCTGGACACAGTGATGCCATGTTTGTCGATGTACAAGAAATCAGTAATAATGATCTATAGTCCTTCTGAGGGGAACATTTGCTTTTTAGCCCTGTGAAGGTTTTATCTGCCATGTTATTTTCAGGGTTTTTCCATCAAAGCAGTTTCAGTGCTTTTAATTGGGGTTGGTACTAGTTTGGTTCTGAACTCGTTTGGTCTCACCCATTTTGTTGCCGTCACTATACACGGGTCTAGAGTAAATGTTTGACCTCTCCTAATAATCTGAATTCCTCAAGAGCCATCGTGCTGACGCTTTTAAATGCATCTTTAGTCTGACACACCTACATCTAATGACTAAATTACATCCCACAGTGGAGCCAGGTTTTAGAGTCTTACTAATGACCTAATTATTTCATTCAGGTGTGTTGAAGCAGAAACATATCAAGGACACCAGACTGGTGTTTGAGACCCCTGCTGTAAAGAGAGACGGTTAACCAAAGAAATCATGTCATTTGTCTCCATTTCACTGCAAATGGATATCCTGATATGGCCAACTAATTTATCAATGTTTTTTTTTTAAACAACAATATGCGTTTATTGATGCTCATGCAATTCCGACCAGCTACTCTCATAGCAGTACTTACCAGTAGGGCTTTACATAGAAATTACAGTGTTTCAAATAGGGTGTAATTGTTTTGACTATGAATTATTTCCTTCCTTTACTCCCTTTTTTCCCTTCCTATGTTCATTTGCTTTTTCCTATGTTGCCTCCGTCTTTTAGTTTCTCAAATTAGAGGTGGGAAAAAGTAGGAATGTGGTGATTGGAGCAAGTTTTAGTTTTTACTCAAATTTTCTCCATATTTTTACTCCACATTTTTATGATCCCACTTCCTGTGTCTGATGAAAGCATTTATTATCCTCTGGTAACACGTAAGAGTTGCTGGTGAGATTGAACCTGTCTTTATTTGCCAGAGCCAAAGCATGCGATGTCGGTGCTAAAGAAGCAGTCGCAGCAGTTTAGCACTGGAAAAACTGTTACATACTTTTTTAAAAGTATGCATGTCGTCATTCCTTTACATTGTTGTAGTTTTATTGGCTTCACCACAACCATCTCTCTCAGTAGGATCTTGATTATAGATTTTTGTTTATAAACTGCTTATAGAGTCTTCATTGTAATGGCAGATTTACATCAGATACCAAAGCTTCACTTTCTCCTTATCAGAACCAGACACCCAGCTGCTGTAACACAGCTATGTTGTTATAATTTATTTCCCTCTACATTATTTACTATATGTCCAGGCTGTACCAGCACAAGGAAGCTGTCATCCTATGTCTAGCATTATATGCTGTGCTGCCTTCCATACTGCGCACAGGTGCTTTGGGAAAACTGGTGCCTCTGTAATAAGTGTTGTTTCTATGGTAACCAAGATGAATGTGTTTTTTTTTGTGGTGGACATACATGTTTGTTTGGTTCAGTGTGTGGATGCACACGATTACCTGCTGAATCGCCACGTACCATCTCATTTTACAAATGAGGGGAAAGTCAAATTTCTGCTGCCTTTTTATTTTGTAATCTGGTGACAGACTGATGAAGTCCATTCACACTTTCACAGACACCTTTTGCCCTGTAATAACATCTTTTTGATCCTTGAATTATGCTCTTGACCTGATGACTGAGCCTCAGACATCGCTGCACATTAAAGGTGAAGCCTGCGCGTTTTCTCTGATCTTCTGGTTGCATATGAATGGTGAAACCTTCTTTGGAGTATGTTTGCCTCAGCTGCTTCGCTGCAGCACTTCTGCTCTTCAATGAATTATGAATTTCTCATTCAGATTCAGGGGGGCTAATTAACATGTCAGAGCCGACCGGCGGTGCTGTATCTTGGGATTATCCTTATCCTGCAGTGGCTCATTTTATTGCATTGCTCTGGGTTCACCTTTGCTGCTCTCCTCTCCCGAAGTGCCCTGATGAGTTAAGGACTTATTTCCTGCCACGTTCGAGGGGTAATTAAAAGCAGAAATCGCTGCCTCTTATTGGCTTGTATCTTTTCTTTGCTTTAGCTCTACCTGTAGACAGAACTCAGTCCCATGGTGCATTATCTCAACGTGTTAAATTCCTTTCAGCTGCACTTGTACAGTCTGCCTCTGTCTGGCTGTAATTGAATCTGGCACCTTGTGGGCATATAAAAAGCCAAATGTGTGAAACAATCTTTGTGTGAATGAAGCAGAGATTGAGGAAAGGGTATAGTGGTTTGCAGAAGAGGACAGGAGATAGAAAAATGGATCAAATTAGCAAAATAAACCTGCATATTTGCATTATTTTGCAAACATACCTATATCTCACAAGACTTTTCTAATTTTGTCATGATATGAATGTCCCCATTCTTTTGGTGCCATCAAAAAAAACAAAAAAACATCACTGACATTGCTTCCCTACTTCAGGTAAACACCCCCAGTCCTGTGCTGCATCTCTATTAATATTGTGTTGTATTAATATATAAAGATTAGGAATGATTAGGAATGGATCTGGTATTTAAATTTTACTGTGATGGGCTTCAAAGACGTTTTGTTTTCAAGCCCAGGCAAATGTTACTCTAAGTCTCCATATACTGTGCTTAATATAACACAATCTTTCCAACATTTTATAATGAAATATTTTATTTTGTTGGACATGTGTGGCAGTAACCACACTCAGTCCCAAAAACATTTTCAAACCAATATGACAAAAGAAGAAAAAAAAAGTGATCTCATGATAAAAGAGGTCCATTGTTGTCTGCTTCTGCTTTTAGAAGATAAAAATTAATTCTGCATGTATGGGGGGCTTGTCCAATCAGAATGTCTCTTCATAACAGGACAGGCTCCATGAGACTAAAGGACATGGTAGTAAAATTACTTCAAAATGACAGGGTTTAAATGTCATTTAGGGTCAACCTTAGTTGACCTTAAGGTTGCACTCACAGTTCTCTAAATTCAGCACACCACTTTTATTTTTCCTTTTTGTCTTAAAGACATAATCAAAAGTTTTATTTCCTTTTCACATCACAATTATGTACAACTATGTTGGATGTTTGTGTGACATTCCACTAAATTGCATCAAACTTTGTGGTGGTAATAAGTCAAAAAGGTTCAGGAGGTAAGAACACTTGATCATGAGTGATTTCATTGGCAGGACATTGTTAGTCTGGAAACTTTTGACTATCTAACATTGAATATCATCCAAGGAGAAGATTACATCTACTAATCCACAAGTCTTTACTTAAGTTACATTTTTTCTTTCATTCCATTAAAAGGAATGCAATTGTTTCTTTGACCTCCAGTGCTTGAATCCCATGACTCTACTTTGCTTTTCTTTAGGTCCAGTATTGAAAGAATTCAACCTTTGTTAGTTGTGGACAATGAGAAAATGTCTTCTTATTCAGTCAGTGCCAAATTAATAGTACACGAGAACGCTTGCTCTTATACAACCATTACGTATGTGTCGATTGTCATTTGTATTGTAGCTCTTGGCTTTAAAGAAGTGGTAGGTACACACACAATTGTTACCTCTTTCAGGTTTTTTCTCAGTCTTGACGGAACCTTCTTGTTTGTGTCCTTGTCAGGAGCAGACAATGAATAAAGGGGGCCGGTGATGTTACGTGCTGACACAGTCTGGATTTATTCACACTAAGCAGTTCATCTCAGCTTAAGAGATCAAATGACCTTGCCCGATTCAAGTACACAGGGCAGTTGTAGATTTGTGCTTTTTAACAAAAGAGCACACTCCATCCTGGAGAAATGTGAACTATAGCATGATCTATGGGATGTACTAGGTCTCGTGGTTTTAATATTACGTCTTCATTATTTAATTTCATGGTTTTACTCAGAGTCTGGTATGGATTCTCACAGTGTGGTTCCATTTAGCGAAATGTATATATATATAGAGTTAGGGAATAACTCTTTATGGTTGTGTCTGAGTGCGTGATCACACTGCACAGTTAAATGGGAAACATGGGGTTTAAATTAGACACTAATGAATGTCAATTTCAATATAAAGGATTATACACAGAGAATTTTCTGTCTTAGAGATTTTTTCCTTGGTGTAATACCAGAAGACTTGTCATGGTCCTAAAGTTTCTTCCACAAGAATTGATACTAAAGGGGTGATATTTTGTAGATTCCTGGAAGATAGTGCTGTTTTGTAGCACATTCAATGTTACCTACCTACGCTGCATATATCAAACATGACTTAAAATAAATTTGTCTGAATATTTGAAATTGGGCCTCTGTTTTTTTTTAAGAAACTCTTTCCGACAGTCCAGCTTCAGCCTGTCATCACAACATCACTTCTCATTAATGCCACTTCCACCCGTTCTGTGGAGTACTGAACTGAGAAGTAGTTTGTATGATAAGTTCAACAGACACACAGTTTCTCCAGGTGTTTGCCAAGCTTTAGGTTGGTTTTTGTGCAACATTGCCTGAAACGTTGAAGTGGTTTGTGCACCTTCCAGTGCTGATCATCTTTCTTCAGTGTCAGCAGATTATTATTTTTGGGTTGGTTGCATTTTTTTTTATTTATGAGCTGAAGAATTTGAGAGGCAGTAGTGTTTTCCGAGGTCTGTTATTAGGAAAATCCTGACAGACTGTTCTTTGTGCTGCTCTCCAAACTTATCAGGAATTTAAACTCATCAGGAATTTAGTAAATGGCCAAATTGATATTGGAGAAAATGTATTTATATTAATATATTTTAATACACTTTTCATTAAAGTGAAAGTTAAAAACAGTTAGGAAATTGATTTCTTTTTTCCTTTTTTTTTTACTTCTTTTTTGTGCTTTCTGTACACAGACTGTCTTGGCTCTCTGATTTGTCTGTAACCCAAAGTGTGGACTTACACAGCGCACAGGCATATGGAGGATTAACTGCTGGTATCAATTTGTAAAACATCAGTTCTCTGGAAAAAGCTGTCCTCCTGCATGCCTGATGTCTGTTTCCCTAGAAGAATAAATAAGGTGGTTGCTGATGGATTCATACTTGGCAGCTTCAGAGTAGAGCAGCCATGCTGCATATAGGAGGTTGCCATGGAGATCTTTCCTAGTAAAAAAAAATCCATCACGCTCACTCAGCCAGCACTGCGAGACTCTTAAGCCCTGTTTGCACCCACAGTCGGCTTCCCCAAGCTTTCAACCCCACACACCTAACACACCTCTTACTCTCTGAAACCTGTATGTTGGTCTCCTTCACTGCTTATGAATTGTTAAATCAGTCAGAGTGGGTGATTTCAGTCTCTTAGACCACTTAAACTCCAGCGCTCTGACCCAGTATGTGTATTTCCAGGCTAAATGTGCATTTAGCCTAGGCACTGGTCTTTTTACTAACCAAAGAGCTAGGGTGTGCTTCAGAAACGGGTTCAGGGTGTGGCGTTTTGTGCAATTTAACTTCCAAAAATGCTGCTGTTGGTTTGACTAATTATAAGATTGTTACATGAAAAATCAAGCTTAGCCGCACCTCTGAAATTGAATCACATTTTACACCAGAGATTAGTTGAAATAACCTCTTATATGAATCTTAAGTGGTTGCTTCCTTTTAGTTCAGGTTCTTGTTTTCTTCCTAATCATGGCAGATGCTGGTCAGGCTTGACGTTCAAGTTGAGGGGAACAGCTTCAGTGACTCTTGTTTAACTCGGTTTGTTTGCTGGCTCTTGGCTTGTCCCCGAGATTCCCTAGCGTCAAGCTTAAATGCGAGATTTCAGCTCAGGACAGTGAACACTGTTGTCACGCTCAGGTGGTGGGGTGATTCAGTGGCCTGGAGGTTTAATCTGAGCTATGTGAAATGCAGAAGGGAATGGCAGTGGTCAAAAATACCAGCTGTTCAAATTCGTGCTGCAGAAGGTGTGTGAAATGGAGTTTTTGAATGCAAATGTTGCACATATTCTTATTGCTGTTTCAACCACTCAGTGTGTAACTAATACAAAGTTGCTCTGTTACTTATATAAGGTGGGGGAAAAAAGTTATCTGAAGGTTCTGCCCACAGGAATATAGGCATAATGCCATGTCCTTCTATTCATGCTGCATGAAATGAAACAGATTAGATTTTTCACTCCTGATTGTTTCATAACACAGTGCATTTGACTTTTCCACATATACTTAAGAAAATGTTCACACCAGACTTCTTGGAGATTGTTTTTGAGATTGTCCTTTCCTCATTTTGCACTAAAGTTCATGCCCTTTCAAAATAATGTGTCAGATGGCATCCTTGATGTTTCTGTAAATGAACCATCAAGAGATAGTGGATTGTATTTGCACAAAATTCAGATCATAATTTTTAATGTTTCTGTGGGGCATTATTTGATGACTAAAGAACTTAAAGAAGCAGGGTTGGGAGCTGAGGGACCTACTAAACTATCACCTCAAGGAATATACAGATAATTTTTTTTTTAAAGATACATATTTACAGTAATACATTCAGCCTTCCTGTTGCCTGTTGAAAGTCTCACTCTCTCCTTATTTAGCAGCCTGAAAAAAACCCCAACATGCTGTATGCATGTATTTGTCTTGTCTGTGAAATTCAAGTCAGAGAGAAAAATCCTATAGTTTGCAATTGCATTTTTTTCCAGTCTTTCACAAATACAAAATGTTGACATCTCTATAAATACAAGTACACAAGTTGTATTCTTTGACTCACCCTTAAGAAAAATCTTAAATTTAACAGTTTTACCCCAATTGGTCCAAAACAGGTGGTGTAAAACATAACCACATAACTGTTTGAAAAATAATAATCTTTTTACTGTCACACCTCCACAAATTCTCATTGCAGGTACACAAATTTACCTGTCACAAAATATAAAATTCCTACTGTAATATTTTTGCTCCACTCTGCCCAGTATAGTTGAAGCAAAAACTATTCAAAACACTTATATTAACATCCTTTTTAAAATAATTTTCTTCCCCAGAAGATAGACTGAAAAAAACGGTAGCATTTTCTCTCTGATTTCAACTTCACAGTTATAAGACACATGTGTACAGTAAACATCCATATTAACTATTTAGCAGAGTCTTGTGAAAAATCTTATCATGGCAAACTGTTATTCAAAACACTTTATTATGGTTGACTGAGCCATTTTTTTATTCCCAGCCCGCCGATCCCAGAATGAGGTCCAGTTTGGAAGCAACTTGTCTGTTTCCCCATCAGTTTCAGTGCATCTTACTTAGTCAGGAAGGAATCTTCTATTTTGCTGTATGTTGCGTCTCTTTCAATTCAATAAAAGCTGTATAAACCCAAAGGAGTGGCAGGGCGAGGCATTTTAGAGCATTGGGAACAGTAACCTTTTATGACCCTGGTATATCTTGATACCTATGCCTACTTTTTACAAAACAGATTGATTAATTTAAAGATCACTGTGAAGGGGCTCATCTTTGTCACGATTAGCTGAAAAGGAGCTGTAAAAGTTTTCCTGTTTGATTCAGGAGCCTTTTCAAAGCACGAAACAATGCAATGCTGCATCATCTTTCTTCAGGTCGTTCCAGCTGCAAAACGGGAACATCAGCCGTACAATGAGGATGTTTTTCTTGCTCAGTACAGCACAACCACAGTAATGCCTTTGGGTCAAATTTCAGATGTATCCAAACACCATCCCAGCATGCGTGAGCAACACATTTTACTTTAAGAATAGATCATGAAATGTATTCTTAAAGTAAAAATGAGCTCTGTCCTGGGGTGTCATGTTGACCCAGTGGAGGTGGCGGCAGACAGGAGAATGAGGACTAAGCTTCAGCGCATGCTGGAGTCCCTGTCCCACCCCATGCACCACTCTCTGACAGCACTGAGCAGCTCCTTCAGTGTCCGGCTGCGGCATCCTAAGTGCGTGAAGGAAAGATACCACAGGTCTTTCCTTCTGACTGCACAACACCCGCTGCTCTCAGTAGTTCACTACTCTCCACTACAATAAACCTGGAATTTATTTATTTATATTTTATACAATACTGTTTCAGTATTTCTATATTCACTTGGATTTTGTTTTTGTATACATAGATTTTTATATTGGTTCTGCTCTGTCCTCTATACTGCTGTAACAATGTAAATTTCCCCACTGCGGGATTAATAAAGGAATATCTTAAAAGTTTCATACTTCTTTCAAAATCTAAATTCTCCTAAATGCTCAGAAACAGAAGTCTGTCTGTCTTGTCTTTCAAGTGGAGAACTTGTTGAACACTCTGTGGCCACAACAGAAGTGCTTATTTAAAGTGAGGCAGATTCTCTGGAAGCTGACCTTAATCTTCCTTTCCTTGAAGTGACGGCTTGGTTCGAAGGCTTTTGTCTTTACACCTGTATGTTCTTAGCTCAGGTATATTCTCACAAGGAAATCCCAGTTGACTGACCAATTGTAAATGTAAAAATAAACATATAAACATACAGTGCAGCCTCTGCCCTATATGTTATTTGTTATTTTGAATAGATGCACAGAAATGGTATATTGGTAGATAATAGTTTGTGTTTTGTATATGTAGTTTATTTATTTTTATTGCAATGAATGCAGGAGTATCTGATACTCCTGATACAGATACATTGAGTGAAATGCATAGATTCATTGCAAATTCACAAATCTTGCTGATAAAGTTTTGCAAGGTATTTTTTTCTCTTTGAAACAGTTTACTTTGTTTGTTTTTTTATGTTCCCTCCCAGCCACCATCCTCCACTTTCCTGACATCACAGGACTAAGGGCCTCTGGATTTGCTACTCTGTGGGATAAGTAGTTTAAGGCTAATCTCAAGAAGCCCAATTGATTGGCCTCACCAGCAGAGCAGCATGCACAGCTGTCATTATTTATTACTGAAGGAGATTATAGCTAAAGGAACGAACGGCACCAACAAATTCCCCCTGAGACCTGCCTGCTCTTAAACACCACACAAGCTCCAAGCGCTCATCTTACTTTACAGCTAGTATCTTTCCAGAAATAACTGGTGGTCTGCAATGAGGTGGCTTTTGAGTGTTGATGGAACGCACCAGGACAAGGTAGTGTCCTGGGGTTGTCAGCATGGTGAAATCTGGTACTGTAGCAGACTTATAATAGTCTGCTACAGTACCAACAGATTGTACTGCTAGCACAGTATGTTGTTGAATATTAGCAATTCTATTAAATCTTAATCTGCTTTGATTGGACAAATTATTGTGGGTGCACCGATTGCAGTTTTCTGGCCAATCGTCAGTTACCGATCCTTAAAAAGCCCGACCTGCCGATTCCGATTTTGGCTGATGCCATTTTTTATTATTTTTTTGTCTGAAATGTCACTAAATATAGCAAAAAAGTTGCTGAGTTGACAACAGTGGGGTCAAAATTACAGATTTTGACCTAGGTAAATATGTCACACTTGGTGAAGATGCAATTAATCCACGGGTGTATTTATGCCATCTCTTGGTAAAAGAAGCATAAAACTAGAAACTAGTTTTATGCTTCATGCAGATACCTGTGAGGGTTTATTCCCATTAGAAATGATTTAAATTGTCTCTTGATCTTTGTTTAGATTCTCAAATTATTTGCCTGTTTGAGATTAACTCACATAATGTATAAGGCTTGGTTGAGTTTATTCCCTTTGGTACACTACTTATTTTTCTGAAGCAGTCTGTAGCCTTGCACAATACTTCAGAATAACTGCTCTGATCTGATTATACATTTCAGATACATGACTAAAATGACTCATCATAGAAACAAGTGCAAATTCCAGGATAATCCTGACACACAGGCTAAACAAAAAATAAAAGCATAAGTAATAACTTGGATTAAGAGTAAACTATTCTAAGGTTCATCAATATTCTAAAGCACAAGATCATGACATGGGAAGTAATTCATTACTTTTCCAAATCAGTCAGAGTTCGTATTTGGCATGTTTATTTAAATGAGACTAACTATGAAAGTCTCTTTCCTGGCCTCACCTTGTGGAAGCTGTGTGTCACAGCTACACCTAATTAAACTCCTAATTAACCTATTGATTGTCTGCACACACAGAGCTTTGTGAGATTCACTGCTATGAGAGAAAGAGGGCTGCCACTGGATCCTAATTCATGAGGCGATTATAACTTTTGAACAAAGAGGCACACCGATGATAACGGGAGTTAGTTGATGTAAGTCCTTCATACTTAAAACTGATCAGTTGTTCAGATCAGCTTAGGCAAAGATAATTATTACATTATGTGCTGATGCCACACTTGGCTTAACTCAATAATAGAAAATAATCACAACTTTTCTTTGAACTTGCATCAAAAACACAACTTGTGCAACCTGAAAACCTACTGAAATATGTTCAAAATATAATTTTAAAGAGACAAATATTCACAAATACTTCACATATTAACTTTTACAGCTCATTTTGGTTTGGTTAAAGTATAACATATAACTAACGGTCCCAATCAGACATATTAATTGGGTTCCAAAAATAGTTTTTTATTAAACTAGTGGCTGAGAGAAGGGGAAAAAAAACAAATTTATAATTAATACATTAATACTTTCCCCTTTTTCCAGATGCTCAGTTGAATTTGTGCTAGTTAAAAAAAAAAGAAAAAAGCTGTCTCATTTATTCTTTCTCTGACTGGCCAAAGCTCTACTTTTGGCCTACAAACTTGTTAACAGTTGGTGGTCTTTGCACAAATGCGCTCAGTTTTGTGCTGTTGCATATTCAGCAGCACAACAGGACATCTAATTATCCTTTATGCAAAATCAATATGTTTCCAGCAGGCCAGAGTCTTGGGAACGTAAGGAAGGCAAACTAATGTGGGGTGAGCAAAGCGAGGAAGAACAGGAGGCGAAGGCGGGGGCTTTGGTGAATCTTAGAGGACATCGTTTTCATGGTTGTCTTCTCAGGCCCTATGGCTGGCTTACTGTGACCGAATGACTCTGACAGCTGTGGTAACCCAATCATTGCTTTTCTTTTCGGTCCTGTTGAGGTTTTTCCTTTTGAACATCAGAGTTTGGACCATTTAAAAAAAAAACCACACACATATTTCCCTTTATTTCTCCCACAAACCACTTTTTTTTAATAAAGTCTTTATGAATCACAAGCACACCTCTTTGCACACTGGCATTGCATCTGTACGTCAAGTTCACAGGGTTATATAGAGGATTGCCTCGCTCCTCCCATCTCTCTGTCAGCTTCACGCAGCAGCAGCAGCAGCAGCATCAGCAGAGTCACCCTGGGAACCTCTGCAGTGCATGACCTGAATCTCAATGAGCTTTAGCTGCAGTTGACCTCCCTGTCCTGTCCTTCCCTTACAGTACACATACCTGCACTTATACAAACATCACGTGGAAACATTTTCACAGCACTTTCACGAATAGATGTTTGCTCAGAACTCAGCTGGGTCGTTGCATATGTTTTTCATAAGAGTCAAAGGAGGACGCAGTGTGGGAATATTACAGGCGGCTACTGTAAACAGCTCTGTAATCTCAGCCCTTCCCTCAGCGGCGGTATCAGCCATGGTTCACTTAAAACTGTCCAAGATTGTTCCTGGGGTTTTCCGCTGCCACGGCACTGTAATGAGAGCTGAACGTTTGACCTCTTTACTCAAGTTTTAGTCCTCAGGAGGGAATCAGTAAAGAACACCAGTGGATTTTATAGTATTCCATGTCTGAATAAATATGAATATTGGAAAATTAAATGTAGAAAATATAGACTTTTTTCACTGTCTAAAAGATAACCCAGGTTTCTGAGAAACAAATAGCTTTTTGCATGGATTTAAAAGAATATGGAGATAACATCCTTTACTTTTGTTTTACGACATCAGAACTGATTATTTTAAAGAATTTAAAAAAATTCTCCTGGACTAAGATTGGCCCATTAAAAATACAAAAATATTCAAACTTTTTTGGCTATGAATGGACTATACTGGAGTACTACCGGGCTACAGGTTGACAGCGATGCTCTTTGTTTTTTTTTGTTATTTTTTTTTGTGGTGTTACAGAATAAAGATGACTAAAAACCTTTAAACATAAAGTCATATGAAAACCTGCAAAAAGAGGTTCATAACATTTTGAGTGTTTTCTGTGGTTCAGTTGGGTGTTGAGAGTGCAAAAGAGCTAACGGCTAACAGGAAGGCTGAACAAAGTTAAGCAAAATTGTTCTCTTAAACCTTTAAGTTGTCAATCTCTCGTATGCACTATAGTGAATTCCTAAATCTTAGCAGCTTTGTGAAAATATCAGTGAAGATAAGAATCCACATTATCAAGGGAGTCAACCCAGAGACTTGCCTAGCACAAGACACACTTGGAAAACACTGGAAAAAATTTCATAATTTTATTGTATTTCTTAAAAGGAAAAATCACTAGCTAAATGTCTCATGCTGAATTGTTCATAATTTCACATCATCTGCTATGAAAATCTTTGAATTTGGAAATTTATCGAATTTTGAAGTCCATTTCTGATTAGATTTTTCCTCAGCATTTTTTATTCAACTAAATATCTTGAGTGTCAACTTTAACAAAGGCTTTTTTTCTCTCTGTTCTCCTCTTTGTTCCTTCCTCTGATTCAAACCGTCTGATCTAAAGCGCAGTTGAAAACCGCCTGCTGGGATGTGACAAATTCTTGATCTTTTACACTATAACTGCACCAGCGGGTGCTACAGGGGCAGCATAGCTGGAATATTAGAAAAGAACAGTGTAAAAAGTGAGTCATTTGATTTAGGTTTTTTCTGGCTTTATATGACAAAATATGTCACTCCATCCATATGTCTGACCATTCATCCAACTAATTATATATTCATTCATTTATCATGTAATTTTCCATCCGTTCAACCTTATTTCTTTCATGTTCCATCTTTAATGCTTGACCACTTCATCTGCCATAAAAAAAACTGTAAAAAGAACTTTTTTTCTTTAAAAATTGAGCTTAGGAAGAATGAGAACACTAGGAATCTGAGTCAGAATTAAAACATGAAAATTGGGTAGGAACTCTGAATGAACCCCACCCCCCATTTGCTCTCACTGCCAACTTCATCTGATCCCACTGCACCACAACCAAAATATTAAAGGGGGCTTGACTCCCTTTGTTCTTTCATTTCATCTGGAGCCTAAAGGCATTGGCAGTCTCTTTGCCACCCATGGTACCCTCCCCCAGCCCGAAATGCAAAACCTGCCGTTGAAGTTTTGGATAGAACAGCCAGTTGTTGGGTTATTGTGGGTGAAGTGGAGCATGCTAACAATTCCTGGAGGGCAGCAGTTTAGGGAGAGCACAACACCTGACCTTTATAGTCGCATTTTTGTCTTGACTGGCGCTTACTAACAAGCGGTGGGATGTAGAGGAGTAGATCTTTTTCGGGGGGGGGGGGGATTTACCCCGGAGTAGAAAGCTGGCGTGCGCAGACATTGCTGTCATCTTCATTTAGCCATCTTCTGTCAGCCTGAGCATGCAGAGGTCAGTGTAGCGATGCAGACACATGTAAACAGTAGTACAGTCTGGGTTCAAACATAATTGGGCCAGACAGACGCTTCCCTCATGTCTGCTGACTCGGACCGCGTCATCTCCTCCTGGAACTTACTGATCCAATGAAAACATGTGACTATGATGCTTTTACAGATGAAGGTAATAAAAATGGAGATTGCTGACATTTTGTTGCCATTGCAGACACTGTACGAAATGCCAGCTGCAGGGCACAATGTTTTCTTAAAAATGTAACCTTTCTGCTGAAACGAAGGCTCCAAGACATGCACAGTCTTGGTCACAGATCGTTTTTATGATGATTGAACTATATCCCTACGATTCCAGTCGGCGATACATTCATCTCAAACATTACATTAATTTTGGGCTATTGATGCTGCGTTTGAACTGGATGTTTTCCAGGGTAAAATGATAAAACAAAAAGCAGCTTTATAAATTTAAACAACAAAAAACAAATGTCGCTTTTGTTGTAGATTGTATCTAATCCTGATAGGTTAAAAGTTTACAAAAAAAAAAACTAATGAGAAAAACCAATTTCTCCATAAAATTAACAGTAATATTTTGCAATTTTCTGTGTATGCAATGTAAAGAAAAGTACTGTAACAGGAATAAAATGTAGATAAATTGACAAAAAATTTATTGATTTTAGAACTTGTATAGTTGCAAAAAATAAGAACTATTAATAAATTTTTAAAAGTAACTTCTTTGACAGGAAACCCATTTATAATTTCAGCAAAAGAGATTTTGTTTAGTGAGTTGCCAATGATGAACAACTGCAAACTTTTGACCTTCTTGTGTTATCATTATTTGGGCTGTTTCTGAGTCTAAATTATTTAATTTATGGGATTAGTTTGTTTCATAATTTACATAAAGAATTCTACTGGTGGAGAGTTGCAAATAAATACACATGAATGGTTCTTTAAAGTCAGATTGAATTAAATTACCTCTGTTTTGTCTTTTGTAGCTCCGGTGACCTAAATTAACTGGAATTGCTGCTCAGCTGTCCAAACGCCAGGCCTCCTGGGGATGCCAGCAGTGCTCAGTCCAAAAACAGAATGTCCCTTTAATTTAAAATATGTGGAAATGCCAAAGCAGAAGTGCCAAAGTGAAAAATACATTTTCACACAGAAGGTTAAAGTACTAAATGAACCAAAGTAAAACTGAAGCCATGCTTAGTAATTAAACTTTCTACTCTAAAACCTTATCATAAAAAGAAATTTGAGCAAATTATCGTTAAAAACCATTTACTCATTTATTGCCAAACTGGTGTAGAATAAAAGCTGGAAGGCATTAACCCTTTGCAGATGTTACATCTGAAATCCCTTGTAGTTTACATACAGGTACATTTGAAAAATATTATTGTGAGAAAGTTCAATATTTTTGTCACTACTTTCAGAAAGTGAAACTCGTACATAGATTCATTGAACATAGTGAAATATGTCAAGCCTTTTTTTATCTTTGATTATGACTTTTAGACAATAAATACCCAAAATTCAGACTACTTTGAAAAGGTTAAATATTGGAAACCCATGGTGTCGCACCCTAAGCAGCAAAGTAACTCAAAAGCCACCTGCAGAGGTTTCCTGAGCATCTAAATGGTCATATTCTGGGTCAGGAGGCTACATAATCATGGGGAAGGCTGCTGACTTGACAGATGCCCAGAGGACAATTATTGACACCATGGGTAAAATTATAGAGCACTTCATGTTTCCCTCTGCTGAAGATGTGTACGGGGATGCTGATTTCATATTCCAGCAAGATTTGTCACCTGCCCACAAAGCAAAGGGTACCAAAGTTGCTTCAGTGACCATTACGTTTTGCTTAATTGACCAGCAGCCTGGCGTTTCCTGAGTCCCATAGAGAATCTATGGAGTATTGTTGAGAGGAAGATGATAGACGCCAGACCCATTAATGCAGATAACCTGAAGGATGCTGTTAAAGCAATTTGGACTTCCATTACTCCAGAAGAACCACGGGCTGATCACCTCCATGCCACAACGCATCAATGCAGTGATTCCTGGAAAAAGAGCTACCACCAAGTATTCAGTGCATAGAAATTAAAATGTTTCCGGAGTCTGATATTTTTGTTTAGAATGTCTATTTTTATTGATCTAATGTAATCTTATAGTTCTGAGACACTGAATTTTGGTCTTGTCTATGAGCCATAATCATTCAGATTACAAGAAATATTTCACTCTATATGTAATGAATCCATATGATTTCTTGGACAAATTTCGCTAGGTTGAGAATGCTTATTTCTCATTTGTGGATAATGATTCTCATTGTGCTTTGTGGAAAATTATGCTTTTTCCATTTAGGTCCTTGATGTATGAGGTTGAAGAAGAGTCATTGAGTTGAATATATGTATTCCATTTATTGAAACTAAAATGCAGTGCTGGTCCATTTTTCATGCTATCCTTATGGGCTAACATAGCAAAATGGCACTGAACAATAGTTTCCAATTCCTTTTGTTGGCCTCTGTCTAAGCAACGCTCTAAAGAGGGCATTTCAATTCCTTTAACTTTAGCTTTGCACGCATGTGCTCTGTGTGTGTGTGACCTTCCCAACTTGGCTCCTTGAGAATAGTAGCAATTATCAACACCTGGTGGAACAACACAGCTGCTGAGCTTAAGATGTGAACTATTTTTCAGTGCTCATGAGTACAGTTGTAAACAGCATCATAGATCCGCCTTGTGGTAAAGGTTTGCAGAAGAGTGAGCGTCCGAAATAGCAGGAGCTTCTTAAAGAGACGGAGTCCAATTTAAAGGAAAAGTCAAATCTCTTTTACGTTATGTTTGATTTATACAGCAGCTTAATGACAACTGAAGGTAACAGACTTGCTGAATTGTGCCATAAGACGGCACTACGTGTGCTACACTGCCTCCTTAAGATGTATTGACGGTGCGTTTATTCTTGCTGGATAAGCAACAACGCACACATCACTCTTAGGGACTGATGCGTCATTAACAATGTTTTTGTGTTGTCCTTTGCAGTGACATGACTCCTGCATGCAAAAAGCTGCATTCAATCAAGTGGTGGTCAGCTTTAATCAGCCTTTGCCCAACTTGTCTCTGCACAGAGTGTGGCCTCTTTATCAACAATGGCACAATTACATGGCTGGACACAAGAGCCTCAAAGAGAGGCTGATGGCTTTTCTATGCCGAGTTTAACTGCAATGAGTGAAAGAAACATTTAATTCATTTGGGCTATGTTTTGTCTTTTACACACAGCATTCTCTCAGGACATTAAATAATGCGTGTATGTTTGGACTGGTGACCTCTTTCTCTCCAGTCACCCTCGCTGATTCCATCACCATATGCAAACAGCTGGCTCTCAGTAGTAGAAAACTCCCTGTGCAAGCTGGGAAAAAGTGGTAGATTGTCTCGTTTGGGTGAAGGTTTTCCAGTTACATGAGGATGTGTAATCACTTTGACTAAGCTGACAGAGCTTAAGTTTTTATTCTTTAAGCATTTAGAAGAACACAGGCAGCGTCATTTAAATTTAAAATTCGACAACTCCCTTCAGCTGCACCAAAGAAATTCGTGTCCTAGCATGCACCTCAGCATGTCCCTGTCCTTTCATGTAAGAACGGCTTTCTTGAAAGGTATTAAGGCACCGCTTTGAATCGGTATCAAGCCAGGAGGGGCTCCTACTACAAACACTCACATTCTGTAGCTGAGATATGCTGTGCGCTGGTGCAGACCAGTCACGAGGAAGCAGCCAGGCAGACGTGTTCCTGTTGTGTGTGTGCCTGTGAGTCAAGCCGTGTCTGAGTGTATGTAACAGAAATCTGTTGGGAAAAATCCCTGACACCAATGTGACCCCATGTGGGAATGTTTCTCAGTTTGATTGCAGTAGATTTTTGAGGTTTGTGTGTTTCTCGCAGTGCCCAAAAGTGTGCAGTTAAGTTCGTGTGGTGTTTGAGGGAAGACTGAGGTGGTCAGGGGAACTTTTTATCCCACCCTGATATGATTTCCACCTCAAAGGCAGCAGCAGCAGCAGCAACACTGAAAATCCAGATCAAAGATGACGTCCAACCCAGCCCCTTTGGCTGCAACATGCATGATGGAAACTTATTCATGGCTGGCTCTTTGAACAAAATTCAAAGGCCAAAAGAGACATTTGTGACACAGAATGTGATACGTTATCAACAGAAAGTTGGTATATAATGATTAACTAATAGGGCACTGTAAGTATTTCACACCCATTTTGTGTTTCTAAACTGGCGTGTTACAGCCACAAACTTTTTGAAGATTTTTAAAGTTTTTTTTTTTAAAGGATTTTATGCAATAGAACAAGGATAGACAAGATTATGCACAATGTAGTGAAAGGGTTAATGGTTCTGAATAGTTTATTGTGCATATTTCTTCAAAGCAACTGCACTGAAAACATTTGTCAATGCAGTGTATTCTGCAGCTCTTTTGCAGCATGTCTCTACCAGCTTCACACTTTTAGACTACTATTTCTGCCCATTGAAAAAAATCAGGGTGAGACTCAAGTCTCACCACATATTGAAATTTAAATCTGAGCTTTTACTAGGCCAGTTTTTACACCTAAGTTTCAAATGTCTGCCTATATATTTCTTCCTTATATTAATTGTAAGTAGTTCTTTAAATGTTCTGTGAGATGATATATTTACCCATTTATCCATAACAACTGGAACTTTCTATAACCAGGAAGTTATTTTTGCAATTTACCGTCTATTAAAGGAGTGCCCCTCGGATTAATTACACTCTCTGCAGCTGCAGCTGTGAAATTATAACCCAATATTGGCTGGAAGGTGCAATGTCTCCCCTTTCAGAAACCGTTGGACTTTTTCGGATAGCGCTACGTGTGGCGGAATTACGGTATTGCAAATTTGGCCATGTTGTCAGCGACACGTTCCGGTCTAGAAGGGTTAACACATTATTGTGATTTAATATAAATAATTCCATCATGTCTCAAGCTGGACGTTTGCTAGAAGCTGAGTTTCAATCCCAGTCTCAAGTTGTTGGCAACCTTCATCTAGCCTACTATCATTCTGATCAGTTTCCCATCCCCATCCTGAAGAAAAGCATGCCCACAGCATAATACTGCATCCACCAGGTTTCACAGGGCTTTTCCACCGATGTGGTTTGGAGCCCGTTCCAGTTACCAAGCATGATGTTGAAAGTGTCACGTGTTTGCTCTAGAACAGTGGTTCTTAACCTTTTTTGAGGTACCAAACCCACCAGTTTCATATGTGCATTCACTGAACCCTTCTGTAGTGATAAATAAAATAGGATTTAGTTTTCCCCCAAATTCAAGACATAAGGGCGACCTAGTCTAGTTGGGTCACCCCAAGATCACGAAGTCTTCTCAAAAGGTACAGAATTTGATAAAAAACAGTGAGTTTTGCTGAAGTAATTAAAGACACAAGTTCAAATCCATCCTGAGAGTGGAGCTCCTCCAATCAGTGCTCCTCCGCAGCTCTGATTGGCTAAGCAATGTAATGGGATCCTCTGCAGCAAGTGATGGCAAAATGGGGCGTCATCACGACTTTTCACAAGTGTGTCTTTACCTCCGCCGCAGAGGCTCCGCCGAACCCCTGGGGTTCGATCAAACCCAGGTTAATAACCACTGATCTAGAAGTACGAGATTCCCAGTGTCTAGTTTGGTTCTAGTTGGGATTTGTGGAATACCTGGTATTTCAGTGCAAACCTGAGACATCACATTGTGCGCCAGTCAAACTGCACACAAAGACATAGCGAGCACAGCAGCAAACACAAAGAAACCTTTTCCGCATCAGTATTCTCTTTTGCTGCACATAAAGGAACCTCTGTAAAAAAAGAAGTAATGCACCCAGGGCATCAAGGTCTGTTTTGCCATTACGTTCTTCTTTTGCTGTTCTTCCGAGTTGTCTGACGCCACCTGTTGATTATGCGTGTTTGGTTCCCAAAACATATGGAAACGGCAGTTGGTTCTCATAGGGGAAAAAAAAAAATCTGCATATGAGTTGAACCAGTTGTAGAACAAAAGTTCTTTCTGTGCAAACCCACTAAATGGGGATGGGGATACATGGCACAATCCTTTCATCACATTTTCCAAGTAGGCGAACTTGTTCAGTTTTGTTTTCATTTGGTCTGAGAGCCTTACTATGTATATACCTTACATGGCTTATGTTGAAGTGAAACAGGGCTTCTTATGGAATTATTAGAAAAATAAAAAAGTTATTTTTCCTAGGCTACATTTGTAGAGTGCACACCTAATAGTCTCCTGTGCTGTGAATCTCTGCAACTTCTCCAGATGTTACCATTGGCCTTTTGGCTGCTGGCTCATTGCTGTCCTTGCTTGCCCCGTCAGCTTAGGGGTACAACCATATCTTAGTGGATGTGTTGTTGTTTTGTAAGGGGTCTTGTTTCAAATATTGGATTAAAAACAGCTTGGAATATTGTTTGTCCCTTATTTTCTGTAGTGTTTCTTGGCCTTCCTGAAGCTGTCTGCATCAAGGCATATTATTATTCTGCGGTCAATAAGCAATATGATGTATTTTAGCTTATAAAATGCTTTAAATTTGTCTAGGTGCAATACTGAACGTGGGGAAAAAATGCTTGCCTTTTCTGCTTTGTGTTAAGTCTTATCCTTCATAATTTTGTCCGCAGCAAAAAGCGTCAGGCAAGGTGCTATTTGACCTGGTGTGCTCCCACATGAATCTGATTGAAGGCGACTATTTTGGCCTGGAGTTTCAAAACCACAAAAGCATGATGGTAAATAACAAATAACGCCTCATCTGAAAATTGCTCACATAATTTGTTCAAAAACTCGTACTTGAACAAGCCTCTGCTGTTCTTTCACAGGTTTGGTTAGACCACATCAAACCGATTATTAAGCAGCTTCGACGTAAGTCTTTCAGTATGCTGTTTAGCCTTGTCCTTCCTGGAGCTTATGAGAGAGTAACTGCTCTGCATAATCTCCTTTTAAAATGCAAATGTTCTTTTATTAATGAACCTGTTCTGCGCAGGACCGAAAAACACAACCCTGAGGTTCAGTGTGAAGTTTTTTCCCCCTGA
This sequence comes from Micropoecilia bifurca, assembly GCA_903067075.1. Taxonomy (NCBI): domain Eukaryota; kingdom Metazoa; phylum Chordata; class Actinopteri; order Cyprinodontiformes; family Poeciliidae; genus Micropoecilia; species Micropoecilia bifurca. The sequence goes on along the minus strand of CAEGAF010092194.1, from coordinate 26,142 downwards.
CCATGCACAGCTGCTGGAGGAGCTGACGAGGTGAGCGGATCCTCTTTACTCCCGTTATCTAGGGGATGCGTTTGTCTTCTTCTTGGCACAGAGACGTACGTTTGTATACATGTCAGTGTGAAAGGTCTCTGCTGTAACCGAGGCATACATGAAACATGGGCCCTGACTTCATGATGATTTATTCCCCCTTCAGGTTATAGGATTCAAATGTCATGGCTGCCATCTTGCTGGTTTAGCCCTCTGGAGATTAGCGATGTAGAGCTAATGGTTTGTGTTCTGTAGATACGGATGTGCTGCACGTTTTTAGGAGAGCACAGAGACAAAAATTGGCATTCAACTGATGAAAGCTTAGACAATTGCTAGATTGTATGAGAAAGATATTAGAAAGCTGCTTCTATTTACAATTTTTTCATTAATACATGATATGTCACTGTTATTTGGAGCGTTTAGTGTCTAGTTTGTTTCAAACATACACATTCAGCAGTTTTAATCTTAGACTTTTTTGTTGCTTGATTTGTTATTTTGTTTCAGAATTAACTGAGTATTGCAGTTCAATAATCTTAACTTAAAAATTGTTTAAACCCTTTGTAATATTAAAACAACATATTTCAACACATTTAAAGAACAACTAAAATCTGAAAATACTTGAGACCCCCCTAAAAATGCTTGTAAGGGCCTGTTTTAGTTGTACTATTATTAGTTCTTTTGCAAACATTTGCCAATAGCAAGTCAAGTAGCATTGTGCCTAGATATTTTAGCTTTCCAAATTGAATTTTAATTCTAATATTTTAGTCATGCGCTACAAAAAAACACAAATAGTCTAATTTTCAGTAAATTTTTGGAATGAAGTTTCACAGAAAAAATGTTGTAACGAGGCAAATTCTGTACAGCGACTAGGCAGGAGTCCACTGTGTTTCTAGAGTAAACCTGCTCATTTCCATGAATATTGCCTCCTTTTCTACTTCAATAAGATCTCAATATTTGGGATCTTATTGAGATTAAATCCATTCTCAAAAGATCAGTGGTGAAAAGTTTGTCAAGTTTTACCTACCTTGGTTGCTAGCCTGCTTCTCATTTCCTGACAGAAATGGTAACAATGAGGCTTTTACTGATTACATTGCTACTTTAAAACATTATCTGAAACTGTGGTTCCCCTTCCCAGTCAATAATCTTGAAAGCCCTCTTGTTGCTCCAACAAATTAGCCACACAAGTATTAATCCTTTAATCTTGTGGCTTCCGCTTTCGTAACATTGGGCAGGAAGGATACCCCACAGCAACACACTTTAGCTCTTTACCAGAACTGAAATCTAGTCCCTCCAGAAAATTCTGGGCCTGCTGCTTGTGTTGAAGAACAGTTTTTTTTTCTGTCATATGTCATGCCTCATGACCACAGAAGATCAAAGGAAGACTGACTAGTAAGCAAGAGTTTTAGTTTTTTACATGGCAAACAGATTTTGAGCAAAAAACAGTTGTGAGTTTATAATATCCAGTTGCCTTTACAATGCTGTAATAATGGACCAGAATTGATTGTGCAGAAAAGTATTATTCAGTTTCAGAGCCTTATTTAACAACATCAGCATCAATAAAACAGACCGTACATTTTGTTACGAAGCCTAATATTGTTTATTTGCATTATATCTCTAAAAATATTTATTATATATGCTCTTCTCAGAGGTCAATATGTACTTAATTTAGCATCTACATGATGGCAAAAACTCTGTAAAATTTGTTTTATCTTATTGTAAGAAGTGATAGACAAACTCTGGCAACAAGGGGTTAAAATGCACCCAATACAGTTCATATGAGACATTTTTAATTATTAGTTCAATTGTAATCCCATTACAAGACAGCTATATATCTAAAGCCAATATTTGTTGATTTTATTTTTCTATCTGTGGTTGTTTTTAGTTGTATTACTTTTGCATTCGTACATCAATTCAAAACTACAACCCAACAAACAACTTAATTTACTTGGACAGCACAAAATAAATTCCCCTTTGGATGTTTTTGCTACCATGAAAAAGTTTCCATACATTTTTTCTCTTTGCCTATAATACAAAGCAACAAATGAGTTGAAGTGCAACTCTGTGACCCAGGTGACCTGAGAAAACTCTTTGTCTCTTTAAACAGTTTTTTTTTCTTCTGATATTCAGGTTGAATTTGGCGCTTTAGGAATTTTCCTAAAGTGCCAAATTCAACCTTGTATTCATATTAACCCTCAATCACATCGGCAGACTTGTTAAAGTGATTTTGGCTTGTGTTTTGTGCCCAGGTACTTGTTTGCCCTCCAGATCAAGCAGGATCTCTCCAGTGGACGTATGACATGCAACGACACCAGCGCGGCTCTGATGGTCTCCCACATCATCCAGTGTGAGGCTCGCAGGGCCGACTTTTATGCGCTCGGCTCAAGTCACCAAAGCAGTGATAGATCTGACAACTGTCTTTTATAGATACACTGCTGCTCTTTTCATGCGCAGCTTATCAGCAAACATTGTCATGCTGCACACGGCGCAGCATTTCAAATTGATTAACTTTGTGTTGCCATGGAGACCCCTCAGTCTAATGTCTGAATGTAATCTTGCAGAGCTGCAGCAGAGCAACGACTCATTTCCATTGCCGGTCATATCTGGACCTCTTTCTTTAGCCTGTTGCGATCGAAGCGCGTTTCTCCCCGTGCGGTGTCAACTCTAAAGCTGACTTCTTTATTTTTTGTCCTTTTTTTTGTTCTCCCGTCGGTTTCAGCTGAGATTGGGGACTTTGACGAGAGCCACTGCCGCTCACACCTGCTAAACAACAACTACATTCCAGATCAGATGCCCCTGATCGACAAAATCATGGAGTTTCACTCTAAGCATATGTGAGTGTGTGATCTTTAAACCACAGTTAAGATAATAACACAAGGTCAGTGGGTGAACAGACATTTTTCTCCTCAGCTGTGAACAGGAAATGTTGTTGCAGGCTTTGTTATTGTCCCTCTGGGCTGTTTTATTACTCAAGTGACACATTCAGGAAAGCAGCCACTGAATGAATGGGTTATTTCTCAGAGTGCTACACACAGCACTTTAAACATGAGCTACGTATATATAATCTTACATTGGCCAGGTTTTTATAACTTGTTTTACAGCTTAATGTAACTTTTTTGAGCTTTATGTCTTCCAGCTTTGCACATCTAGAGACTTTGTTGGCCCTTTTCTGTGCAAAACAGCTTAAGCGCAGTCAGATTTCATGGAGAGCACATGTGGATGATTTTCAAGTTTTGTCTCTAATGCACAGATATACTTTGATGTATACCAGCTCATTGCAGATTTGGCAGCCTTTAGACTGCAGAAGATTTTATCATGTTTTCCTATCCACAACTTTGACCAGCTTCTCTTTCCCTGATGAAGAAAAACATGAAGCAAAAGGAGATTATAAGCTTCTTTTAGATCATCAAGCGACACACACACACACGCAAACAGACAGCTGTCTTTAGTTGGGTTAGTGGGATGAAACCCAGTTTTTTACTCTATTTAGAGATGACTGATGCAGAAGTTTGAGAGAAGTGAATTTGAACTTGGCTTTTTTTTTTGTTGGACTACTTTTTCATTCTATGTAGTTTAAAGCCGCTGGGAGTACATTACTGGAACCCTTCCAGATCTCCTCACACCATCCAGCCACTCCATCAAGTATTTCTTATAACTTATTTAAGAAGAAGCTTTGCCAACACTTCAGTGGCCTCTGCGTCACAGTGGGCCATGAGCACTCAGTGGTCTGCCGCTACAGCTTCAGACAAGCTTCACTGCAGCTTCAGAGTCGGTTTTTACCACATCTGATAACGATATCTGTGGTGCCATGCTGAGTTGAATCCCTTGTTAAGTGGCACACAGGAAACAGGAAGGCTTATCTATGAATGAGAATTAGGAAAGTTAGTTAAGGTTTGCTGCTCCTTCCATCAGCCACAATTTTTTCTTCAAAAACTCAACAGTAGTTGAGTAGGAACGTGTATAACCTGTATGTGTAGTGTAATGTATACACACTTTGGAGCCTAAAGTTAGTCACACCCCTGATAAAGATGGATTTAAAATTATTTTTATTTAACTAAAATGTTTTTTCCTTATCGGAAAAGTTTTTTATTCAATAAAAAAGCAATGTAGGAGTATTACTTGGAAAAGTGATTTATTTGCAAAAAACTTTATTGGCATTACAGCAACCTGACTGGTCTTATTGATGCAGTTCTAAATTATCTGATTCTGGTCACCTGCCTGTTTCTTTTTGCATTTTCTTCTACAGTTTTTTTCAATACCTTTGTGACTGAAGTATCATGCTTTCAAATGTGCTTTACAGGTATCACACTCCTTAGAAATACAGATGAAACGTTAGCAGCTGTAAATATTTACATTTATGTGTGTGTTGTAGAGGTCAGTCACCAGCAGAGTCAGATTTTCAGTTATTGGAAGTTGCTCGCAAGCTGGATTTTTATGGGATTCGGCCGCACCCTGCCAAGGATCGGGAAGGTTCGAAGTTAAATCTGGCTGTGGCGCACACCGGCGTTTTGGTCTTCCAGGTAGCTTCACACAGACATTAATATAAACATCAATTTGCTGGTTGTGTTTCTTAGTTATTCTCACCTCACTTTGTCAAAAGAAAAATTGTTTTAAAAAGCGTTCAATTTTTCACCATCTTAGACACACACGAGGATCAACGCCTTCAACTGGTCCAAAATACGCAAGTTGAGCTTCAAGCGAAAACGTTTCCTCATCAAGCTAAGGCCAGATCTAAATGTATGATGTTTCGTCATACTTGGAGAACACAAATTGCTTCAGGGTTATAAATTATTTCTCAATATTTTTTCAGAGCTCCTATCAGGACACACTGGAGTTTTTGATGGCCAGCAGGGATTGCTGTAAAGTCTTCTGGAAGATCTGTGTGGAATATCATGCCTTCTTCCGCCTATTTGAGGAACCTAAACCCAAACCCAAGCCTATGCTCTTCACACGAGGATCTTCCTTCAGATTTAGGTAGTGTTTTTTTCTTCGACGGGACTGCAAGTATTTAACTTTCCTAATAGTCTGCTACCGCCCTTGTACAGACACTCATTATTATTTCTCATGTGCTAATGCTGCAGCGGTCGCACACAGAAGCAGGTGATTGATTATGTGAGGGAATCAGAGTTCAAGAAGATCCCGTTTGAAAGGTAGAGTCTAGACACATGCCGGGCTTTCTGAGTTCAAGTAAAGACCTTCACGATGTAAAACACTGACCTACATCATCCCATCTGCCAGGAAACACAGCCGGGTCCGATACAGCAGTCGAGTTCAACACAACAATCGCCTGTCGCCGCTGCCTTCTCCTCGCCACCATGAAGTGCCATCAGAAGTCAGTCTTTCTATGCATAATAAATGTACTCAGAAGATTATTTGTTGCTTTATATAGATATGCCTGCGTTATTCCTCTTTAGTTATTCATGAAATGTGTCTATGAATTTATAACCGTACCTTTTTGCTTGATTTGAAGTAAATATTAACCCCAAAAGCCCCAGTGATCCTTAGTTGGGTTGGATAAATTTGTTGTTCTCTGCCTGACAGCCTGTTGTTTAATATAAATAAATAGAAGTGGAAGCTGCTGAAAAGTATTTTGCAACACTTTTCACACACTTTTTGCCACGTTTTGTCACGTCACAACCAAAAACTTCTGTAAGTTTCAAATGGGTTTTATGTGATGGTTCAACACAAAGCAGTGCATAACTGTGAAGCAGAATGAAACGGTGCATCATTTTAGGAATATTAAATGAATAAAAAGGGAGGCTTCCCCATTTTCCTCTGATACGCCGAGTGAAATCCAGTTGAACCCTGAATCTGCTGATGCATAATCTAAAGTTATTATGAAATAGGGTTGTTAAAATACTGAAATTCCAGCTCAATACTAAGATAAATATGCAACATTTAAGGTGATTGTTGATAAATAAGGAAAACAATGACAATGGTTTTATTACATTTTGATTAAAGATGGGACTTTTCTATAAATGTAAGCATATTTATTTTATCTCTATACATTCTGACTCCATTAAATTATAGAAAAATTGTCAGACAGTTAGAAAAAAATAAAAAAAAGATTGATTCGTGTTGAAAAATGGAAATAAAATAAGCAGTTATTTTTTTCTTCCTTGGCGTGATTTCTATGCCACGTTTACTTCGTAATTATCAATCTGGTAGGTTTCCGTGGTTTCAGTTTAGTTTTTTTTTTTTTAACCAATATTTGTCAGGATCAGTTGGGGTAGACAGAATCAGGACCCTGCCTGTTTTGTTTCATCTTGGCACATCTTTTCTTCAAATACAATTGTTAGCTTGTTAAATTAACATTGTTTATCAACATCAAAATGTGAAAGATGTTTTACTTATTTCCCCAGGTACCAAGCTCAACCTTACACATTTATCTAGCCCCCTCAGTGCAATTCTACTGAATAGAAAAGCAGTGGTGCAATTGGTACTTTAATAATTTAGCATGACATCTGCTCTCCACCATGCTCAAACTTTCACTGTTGTGGAAGTAGAAGTGTTATTGACATTTTTAAATGCCACATAAACATCTGAGTGTTCAGGTCGGCTTTGTGGACACCTGTCTGTTGCACAGCTTACATACCGACTTATCCACATCCTTTTCTGTTCATCTGCTGCACTAGAAAAATACGTCCTTACGATAACTTAACTTTCATCTTTTTAACAAAAATGGTAGCTAAAGCTCTTATGTGTGCACTCACTATATCAAGGCAGTTTTTCCTTGACTCTGAAGGGAACAGAGAGTTGAGCGTCTCTGAGTCTGCTTTTGAAAATTGTGCATTAGTTTGGGGAAATGAGAACAACTTAATAAATGTCAACAAACTAATTATCTTTAATATTGCCTTTTATATAAAAGTCCAGTTGACAATTTGCCAAAACTCAAAAAGGTGACAGTTTGCACCACTTTGTGCTGGTCTATCACATTAAACCACAATAAAATACATTGAAATTTAGGGTAGATGTCATTGCACCAGTCTGCAATGTTTACCGATTGTGTTTACTTTTGCTTCTTTATTTCCTCTCAATATCATAACATATCATTGTGACTGATGCTAAATTAGCAACATCAATTTTGTTTTAGTGTTTCAGCCCTGTACATTTGATCAATTAAATGTACATGCAATGTATTTAGTCAAGCAGGGGAACTTGCATGATATTTTCAGGCGAGGAAGAATTGGACTTAAAATCCCCATTTGTTATTAATCACACAATTTCTGAAACCCTTTTCTTTTTTCCAACTCTCTCAGAGTGGTGTTCCTGAGGACTTGTCCTCTTCTTCTCCTCCTCGGCGTCACTGGAAGGAATCTGTGCTCGTCAGTGCCGAAGACCCAGCGGCTTCACGAACTTCAAAGATGAGCCCGAACCATCAAAGAAACGGCCACGAAGACAGGAAGGAGTCCGTTTCCAAGCCTCAGGAATCAAGAGGGTCAACACGACAGATGTCCCCAGAACATCCGAGCCAAGGTCCAGCATCTTGGTTTGCCAAAGGCAGCAGCTCAGCCAGGAGTTGTGTAGATAGTGATTTGAACATGGGAAGGGATCAGGCCGGCAGAACAAATCAGAGTTATGGTGAGGACTTCAATTTGCGTCGGGGTTCAGGTTCCCAGCAGGAGCATTTACTGGGCAAGACGCAGTACAGGGAGTCTCCTTTGCTCAACATGAACCATGAGCCATATCGGTCTCTCACGCAGTCACGTCCAAAGTTTGACCTTAGTCCTGGTTACAGCACAGTGGGGGAAATCAGAGGCCATAACAGAGAGAGGCAGAGCAGCAGCCCCCTCCCAGGTCAACATACGTTTGGCTCAAGGAGTGTTGTCTCCAATCCTGCCAATAAACCCACCCACCGAGCACCTTCTCTCACTCACGCTGAGCAGAATGGCTACACGCCCCCCCTGTTTAATGACACAAGATGCTCCTCCCACACGAGCCGATCGCCTCACTTACACAATCTCCAAAAAGCACATCGCGCCTCGTGCGCGGACCCGCATCAGGGTGCGTCCCCACCAGGGCCAGATTCACGCCCGGTTATGTCTCGGGCCGAGCGCATGGCGGCTCTCGAGCGGCGCATGACAGCCAACGGCCTTACAGCACCGGGGAGGCTCCGGGCCGGAAAGAAACGGTTAGGACAGGTCGGAGTCAAACACGTGGAGGCCGTGCAAATGTGTGAGGGCTCCACCACCAGTGGGTCAGAGTCAAGCGAGTCTGAGGGAGATGACAGAGGGAACTGCAGCAACGGTACGGTGGAGGCCAGCGCTCCTATACCGAGAAACAAATTCTCCTTTGGGAGCCTCCAGCTGGACGAGGAGGCAGAGGATGAGGATGGATGTCATAATTTTAGTGATGAGGAAGGTGAACAGATTTTCAGCTGTTGACAGATTAACAAGCCTGAGAAGGGAGTCTGAAGCTTGTCTCTGGGAATCCTTGTTGTGTAGGAAAGTTTTCTTCTGCATTTCAGAGATTCACTTGTTTCTGAATTATTTTATGATACCAAAACAGACACTCACAGCTGCCTTGTTGGAGTAGTTACCTATAGAACACCGCAGAAAATGTGGTTCTGATTATATCAAAGGCATAAATGGCGAAAATGTTGACTTTTAAGAAAGTGGCAAAAAAATGCCTTTTTAGTGCCTTTTAACCTCCGTCAGATATGTGTCTACTATTGTCTATAATCACATGGAATGTCTCCTTCCGGTTTTCCATCAAGCACTGGCTACTGTGGCTTTTTTTAGTGCCTTGCAAAATGATTCATAACTGTTGAACTTTTTCACATCATCAAAATCTTCTGAGATTTCATGCTGTGAACCAACATGAAGTAGTACCAAACTGTGAAGCGGAAGCCAAACAATGCAGAGTTCTCAATATTCTTTCACAGATACTATCTGAAAAAAGGTACGCATGCATTTGTATTCAGCCCCCCCATCCTCTGATACGCCTAAATAAAATCTAGTCTAATTAACTACTTGTCAAAGTCAAATTTGATAAATGAATTGGTTCAATAAGAATAAATGTGAAAAATATGGCAGATGTCTGTTTTCAAATTTGTTGCAAACTCACTTATCTCTTCACAAGTCAACAAAATCCTAAATATTCTTTTTTTATTTCTAAAAGTATCGGGAACCAGATATCCTTTTCCTTCCGCTTCTAAATTACGTGCAGCTTTTTGTTGGTCCATCAACTAAAATTCAAATAAAATTAAGTTTGTGGTTTTGTCATTGCAAAATATACAGATTTCATAGTTAAACACTTTTGCAAGGCACGTATTGTTCTGTTTTTAGGACTTAAAATTCCCTATGGTATGTCATCAGTTAAGACTGAATTGGCATTTATCTAATAGCTAACAGGTCATCTTTCTGACTCTGGTGCAGAATCCAATGACATCCTGCAAAAAATATCTACAATTGATCTGTATTCAGTATTTGTTTACAGAGTCAGTTGTTCCTTACCAATCTGGAGCAAACTTTAAATAGTTTGAGTCCTGTCTTGTATTGAAATGTCAGCAATATGCTAAGCATACCTCATAGCAACAAGTAAAATAGATGTAATGTGCAAGTGACGAGCAGCTTCTGGGTCAGGTTTTGGTGAATGTAAATGTGTGCTGTAAGATAATTTCTCATTGTCTTGCATGTTTGTTCTTATTTTTTTTTTTTTTTTGCAATAGTCACTAAGTAGAGTTTGCAAAAATGGCACTGCACTTTTTTGCACTTGTGTCTTTTTTCTCATGGTTTTTAATTTGCAATAACCTCCATGTTACACATGTGTTGTTTTCCTTTTTTTGTGTCCAATGTTCACTGTCTGCATGAAGCTATTTCTTCTTTCCTCCTCTGTGCATTTCTCTGCTGTGTGGAGGGGGAAGCACAGTTTTCATTCTGTGGTTCCCTTTTCTGCAGTGAGCTGATCACCTGACTCACCATTAGATTATTTTAAAGCAGGGAAACAGGAGCTTGGCAGCGTCTGTGTTTGTGTGAAAGACACTTTAAGGGCAACATTACCTCAAAGTATGAAGCCTCTGGGTTCATCCATCATAGCAGGCTGCTTTTTGTGGTGCTCCTTGATATTTTTAGCTCTGGCATACACACAGATGGTGATTTTATGAGATACACAAGTATGCAAAGTAGTGCGTAATGAAATGGAAGGAAAAGGGAGACATGGTTTTACATTCTCTTTACAAAAGAAAATCAAGAATCAGTTGTATACGTTTGTATTTCTCTTACCCTCAAATGAATATTGTCATTTTCCTTCCACTTCACAACTATGCACACAATCAGTTGACTACATGTTGGTCTGTTACATAAAATCCATTGATATATGTTAAGGTTTGTGGTTTTAACTTGACACAATCTGGGGAATATGAAGGGATATTAAAACCTTTGCAAAGCGCTGCAGGCTTGATTTGATTAGTTTCCTGCTTTTATACAGGGAACTGATGCATCATGAGTAAACAACCAGATCACTGCAGAACTGGGAACCTTATGAGGAACACTAACCCATGTAACATTCATCTTTGCATGTCCCAGCTGTACGGGAAAGACTGTTTGTGTGTGTGTGTGTGTGTGTGTGTGTGTGTGTGTGTGTGTGTGTGTGTGTGTGTGTGTGTGTGTGTGTGTGTGTGTTTGTGTGTGTTTTCAACCACTGGTGTCCTTCAGGATGTGTTCAAAGTCCAGGACGGTGGCTTGATGCACATAATCCTGTTCTGTCCTATACCTGCATGTCCTCTGCTGTATGTACTGTAATATACATGTTGCTCTATCACTCTGCTGTAATTTATCTGTTCATTTTCTGTGTGTGCAGCGTGTGATTGGAGGATGTGGCTGTAAATCTAGGCTATTAAAAGCAACCTAATAAACAATATATAAAGCATTTTTACGGCTCTCTGTCACATGGTGAAATTGGTCTTTAAACTGATTTGCATACGCTTGTCTCTGTAATGTTTTCAGCTGAGGCTGTGAAAATATTACCCGAAACAGACAGAAATCAGATTACGATCAGTGTGTATTTTTATTTATTTTTTTTTACGCTTTTTTATATTCTTTTCTGGTGCTTGATTGCCGTTGGTGTTTGTTTTTGTAAAGTCTGACGTCAGTAGTAGATATTAGATCCTTTTCATCCTCTAGTTTTGGAGAAATTGTTATTTCAGGCTCGTCTGTAGCATCGGTGCAGATGTTGTTTGTGTGAGTCATTTTATCGAGGTGGTAGTTCTTAAACTAGTTTGCGTTCTGTTTCATCCCTGCTGATGATGACACAGAGAGAGGCAGAGAGGCAGATGGGCATGTTGCAGCCACAACATAGTAAGTAAGCTGAGTGAATGTTGTCGGAGCAGATGACAGTAGTTAAGTGGTTCTTCTCGATCAGCCTGCTGTGTGTGTCAGCCTGTCCTTTTATTGACGTGGTGTAAAACGGCTGTCGTGAATTCAAAGTGAGTCAGGACTGATTTTTAAATTTTTTTTTTTATTTCTTTGTTCTCTCTAAAGAATCCCCCCCTTACCAGTTCTACCTCACTGCATTTTATGATTTAGCATCAGTGGATTGTTAAATAGCTTGGATTTCATTAGCACTCCGTCATCTGATTTGGTTTAAATGTTATCCTCAAATGGTAAAAGAATCCACTAAAATGTCAAATTCGGTTATCTTCCTACAATGTGGCAAAATTTGCCCCCGTCCGGGCTAAAATTATTTAAATGGAGAATCTTTTCCTCAGCTCAATTATGTCCCTGTGTTTCTAGATTAAGACAAACTGACATTTTCCTTCCTCCCTGTGGATTTTTTTTTTTTCTGTGGCTTCACGACAGGTGTGGCTCCCCACAGCCCTCCGCCGTCCGGACACCCCCACGGGATGGTGAACGGTCAGAAGTCCCTGGAGCTGTGCAGCCACAGTCTCGACGGCCGTCAGCCTTCGCCTCTGACCAGCCCGCTACTCAACGACGCCTGCAGCATTCGCACTGATGATGAAGATGATGTCCGGAGAAAGGTTTGTAAACTAAGCTCTCAAACCTTTAAATCAGTGTCCCTAATAAAAAAGAAAAAAAAGGACAAAGCATTCCAACTACCTGACGCTTTGCCAGATGCATGACACACTTTTCCGATCTCTATGGGATGGTGTTTTCAGGGTGTTTGGCAGTGTGGCCACGTTTGGCTTTCATTTTGCCAATATTCCAGTAGGACCAAAAGTTTGCACTTCCCGACCTGTAGTTGTCCTGTCAATAGTCTTCCACCTAAGTTGTGGACCTGTGCAGCTCCTCCAGAGTCACTGTGAGCCTCTCAGCTCCTGTAATGAATGCTGCTAAAACCCATGTCTTGTTAGGTTTGCGGCCAAGGTGCACTCTTGCCACTTTGGTTGAACAGTTCTTCATGAAATGTTCAAAACTAAATAATATGTTTCACAAGTTACCGCTGTTTACAACTTCTTTGCATATTTAACTCTGACCTTCACGGTTTCATATTCGACTTGGGGGCATCAGAGTAAAAGAGACTGAATTTAAAATTAAAACATTTGTTTTTAGATTTTTTGCATTATGTCTTCTCATGTCATAATCGGGCTCTGGTTTGTGTTGGTCAGTTGCATGAAATCGGAATTAAGCACATGGAAGTCTGAGCTTATAACACAAACCATAAGGTACTAAATATCCTGATGTATGTAACTAAAACCACCTTTTCAGTATCTTCTCTTATGTTTGCTTTTCAGAGGTTTCCCACTGATCGAGCCTATTTCATCGCCAAAGAGCTGCTGACCACAGAGAGGACATATCTGAAGGACCTGGAGGTGGTGACTGTGGTAAGATGGCCACACATCGGCATGCCTCATACTCTCGTCTGCTCGGGGAGAAGGACTCTCATTGTTCTGGTTTAACAGCTTCGTTGCAACATGACCGCCAAATCACAGAGATGGGCAGTGACACACAAACACTTTGGCAGAAGCGATTTCATTTTTTATTCATTCCCCACTCCCGAGCTCTGAAATGCATTTACCCGTGTCACACGAGGTGGTGAATACTAAACTGTGTTTGTGTTTAAAGAGGATGTTGGATTTAGCGGCGTGTTCCCTCTGTGCGCTCCTCGCTGATTTATTCGATTCTCTCGGATTTTATTGGCTGGATGCAAGCGCGCGCACCCGGCTTCGTTTGATACCGTCTCAAAGTAAACCTGGCAGATGAACGGGATATTAAACGTGTGTATTGCTTCTTCGTCTGTAATTGGGAATTACAGTTACCTGATTTATCACATGAGGAGAATGGTAGCTTTTCTCATTTTGGAGACTTTACTATTTAGTTTGTGTTCTTTCAGTCATTTTAACTGTATATGTTCATGTGTTTGCATGCTGTTATCTCCTCCCCACATGCTGTTTGGTGTTGAGGGTGAAGTCATCTGAATAACAGCTGGAGCTTTGTCTTCAACCCTTATAAAGAAACACTTTTCCAACAGCCCATTTCCCTTTCCCATTAGAGCTTCTGAATGAAGCTGCTCTCAGTTCGTTCTGCTACACAAAACATGCTTCGTTTGCCACCAACCTGTCCTAATGAAACAACTGAGTAAGAATGACTATTGATTCTTCTTTTCAACCTCAGTCAAGTGAAGGATTTAGAAGTTGTAACAAAGCTTGAAGTTCATCAACAGGAACACAGATAAAGGGATTCTGGAAGCAAGTTTCTATAATCATTCTAAGCAAGTTTCTGTCATTTAACTTTAATTATAGAGCACTTGTGATTCAGTCAAGTTGCAGAAGTGAAAATCAGGGGGATGGATAAAAAGCACTACAGAAATATATTAGATAAATCATTAGCTGAAGTAAACAGATTATATTGGTGATAGAGAAGGAGGCTGTGTGGAAACCTAATCAGATTAGTGAGGAATGGTTGGAGATATACATATGTGTTTTTATGCGTAGCAAAAGTTTGACTTCCTACCCTGACTGAGCTAATAGAGCATAATAACACTAGAATACTGACGGTAAAGTAAACATATAAAAATTAACATTAATATGCTAATACATAAAGGTTGGTATTAACAGTTTAGAGAGGCCCAACTAGAGTCCCCACTTGAATCTGAAAAAGAAGCTGTGGAAGGAGTCAACCTGAGGCTCAGTTATTCAAGATACATTTCATCTAAATAATGAGACTGTAAAATCTGTTCCCATGTGATAATCTGGTTTGCAATATGGGTTTTCCAGTCTTTCCAGAGTGTTGTGGGACAAGACAAGGAGACCCCTGACTCCCTGAAGAACACCATCCTCTCCACCTTTGAGCCGCTACACAAGTTTCACACTGGTTTCCTCAGGGAGGTGGAGCAGAGGCTGGCTATGTGGTGAGCCCCATTTCACTTCTAAACTACAACCAAAACCTTATTTGAAGGCTTCAGAATACGGTTTGGATTTGATCCAATTTATCAGTATTTGTTTCTATTTTTTTTGTCGAAAAGGTAGCAACTCTACCAGCTACCTTCTCCATTGCTCCAAAAATACTGGCTTGTGCTTTCCTGTGGGTTTGTGCTGTCTGATGTGCTTTAATGGTGGTGTGCTTTATTGGGCACACACACACACAGCCCCACATGGAGACTGTGAAGCATAAACACAGTCAAGCTGTTACAATTTGCAGGCGTTTACTGCCTATTGTCAGATTCTAGAACTTCACGTGAAAGCTTAAAGTGATAGCGCACTTTACTCCTCTGATAAGAACTACAGTCAGATGTGAATGCAAATCTCCTTGGCCTACATAATGTCTTTTGCTCTTGGCTTTGCATATTCAAATCTAAAAGCGAAGCTGTTGTGAACATCATAGGGAATCTATCTGGTATAGATGAAGCAGGATGTCTTTTAAACACAATTATATTAAGCAAAAATAATGAATAATTTTACTAAGGACAGTATTTGGATCACTAATAGCCCACAATCCCGTGTGGGTGATTTCATGCTCAAGGGAGACACCTGCTGGTGGAACAACAAATCTTATTAGTTTTCGCTTTTAAAGCTGTACTGGGAATCTCTTTTGAATAAATCGAGTTAAAATCTACAAGTTTTTTGTGGTACAGTTGATTAATGTTCTGCTACCTGCCCAGATTAATATTAATAACATGTTTGATGCATATTGGAGGTGAGGTTAACTTAAAAATATATATGTTAAATGGCACTTTTTTATATTTCACATTTGGAGCCACAAATTAAAATTTTTCTGCGTATTTGATGTCATAGATCAACAAAAAGTACCGAATTCTTTTGATGTGAAGAGTAAAAGGCAAACAGTTTTACCAAGAAACACAAAAGACAGGTTAGAAGAGTCAGGAAAGAGCCAACTTTGTTGTGAATCATTTAAGAAACAGAAAACACGGAGAAGATATTTTGGTCAGATGAGATTAAAATCGATCTTTTAAGTTTGCATGCAAAATGCTAAGTGTGCTGATATCTAATCCGGCACATTACCATGAACATGCCATCTCTGTACTGAAACATGGTGATGGCAGACTCATCATCTGGGAATGTTTTTTTTGTCGGTAACATGGCAGGTAGTCAGAATTGATATAGGAAGGCAAAGAATCCTTGAAGAGGCAAAAGACTTCAGGCTGTGGTTGAGGTCTACCTTCCAGCAGGACCCGTAACAAACGTTCAAATAGACTCAGGGGAGTTGGATAGAAATACATGTCACACTCATCAAATTTTTATTTGTTAGATTTGAAAACCATTCAATCATCATTTTTTTCCCCCATTGTGAAATTTGTGGTTGCGACATGGCAAAAAAATGTCAGTGTTCTGTGCATCAAAGGAAAAGTTAGTTATTAAAGACAAAACCAAATAAATAAATAAATCAATGAAATATTTGTTCTTTAGCTTTAAATCTTGGATGACGTTCCTGTGTATTCGTAAAACTGCAATACTATTTTATGCACTATTGTGTAGGGAAGGACGTTCCAATGCACACATTAAAGGAGACTACCAGCGCATTGGAGATGTGATGCTGAAAAACCTTCAAGCTCTGAAGGTGACTCCTGACCTCAGGTTGATGTCGATGCTTTTGGAAACCAGCAGTGTATCGTCCTCATGTCTCACACTTCATGCTTTGCAGCCTCTGACAACAAACATGCACAAGCACTCTGACATCCTCCTCGAGCTGGAGAAGGCGTGCAAAGCGTCCCGTAGGGTGGAAAATTTATGCAGAGACTTCGAGCTGCAAAAGGTGTGCTACATCCCCCTGAATGTCTTCATCCTGCGACCTCTCCACCGCCTCATCCACTACAAGCAGATCCTGGAGCGCCTGTGCAAACACTATTCAGCCACTCATGAGGACTTCAGGGACTGCAGAGGTGACCAGAGCTTTCAGAAACTCATTCAGCATTGTTCTTTTTCCTGGTTTAATCCCAGCAGCCACGTGATATTGCGTGGCTGTTCTCCAGCTGCTCTGGCAGATGTTTCTGAGGTGGTGGACCAGCTCCAGGGGAGTCTAATCAAGATGGAGAACCTCCAGACGCTCCTGGAGTTACAGAAGGATTTGCTCGGTGTTGACAATCTTGTGGTTTCTGGTCGAGTGAGTCTGAATTATAACGGGACAATAATTTGCCCAGCTTTTAAGACATGCACACACGTCTAGTATTTCATTATTATTATTGTTATTATTATTATTGTCTTTTTCAGGAGTTCATCAGGTTAGGCTGCCTTAGCAAACTGTCCGGAAAAGGCCTTCAGCAGCGAATGTTTTTTCTGGTAACGTTCATCTTTCTTCAGCTCCTAACACCAATCCAATCATTTAGCTGAGTGATCTCAGCAGAATGAAACGATGCTTTCATCTGTTCCTGCTTTGCGTTATCCAGGTGGTGTTGGCAGCTTTGGTGACACAAACGCGCAACACATGTCCAGTCCACCACCTTAAAACATACGCAGATTATTTATATAATGCTCTAATGGGTTTTATTTCTCCCTCTGTCCCGCTCTCTTGTTTCCTTGGCGACAGTTTAATGACGTCATTTTGTACACGAGTCGAGGGATGACACCGACCAATCAGTTCAAAGTGCATGGGCAGCTGCCTCTCCGTGGCATGACAGTAAGTGCTGACTGGCTGTCACCAGTTTGTCATTACTGCAAAAGGAGCTGCGCCCGTTTCCCTCTCGAAATACACACACTGTCAGGACAACCAGAACGTACATTTCCTTTTCATCCTCTCTCCTTGCTCCTCTCCCACTCTGTCTATTTTTGTTTCCTACTGTCCCAGATTTTTGGAGGTCTTTAATGTCTTGTTCTGCTTCTTTGTGTTTTTCCAGATCAGAGAGAGCGAGGAGGAGTGGGGTGTGCCTCACGCCTTCACCCTGGTTGGACAGGGACAGTCGGTGGTGGTGGCAGCAAGGTAAATAAGAAAGTAGCCACCCTGTTCTTTAGATTTATTAAACTAGTAGTAAAACTATAGCAGTAGGGGGAATGTGGAAAATTGGTTTGGTGTGTTGAGCTGATTCAAAAAGGCAGATCTTTCACCTACGGTCATGAAAAAAAAACAAAGATCCTGGATGCAAGCAGCTAAAAATGAGCTTCCTCCATAGAGGTGATTAGCTCACCCATCACGGGTAAGGAGCTCTATGTACTGGAGTTTGGAGTACAGCCACAGCCACTTTGTACCAAAAGGAGTGCAGATAAGGGAGCACTGGCATGTAATCAGGATCCTTCTCCGATGCTTCTCTTGGACATGTTCCACTGGGAATGTAGTCCTGAACATCCCCAGAACTTCCGGGAGGGATTATTTATCCTTTCTGGATTCCTAACAAATGACTATCCTGAAGGAATGAGCAGAGAGGTGCTACCAGGGAGAAGGATGTCTGTCTGTATTTGCCTCCTTCGTAAATCCTGCATGTACTCAAGGTTTACAAATTGTTTCATAACTGATCATCGTGTTATGTTTTTATTATGCGAAGCACTTTGAACTGCCTTGTTGGTGAAATGTGCTCTTTAAATAAACTGTCAGATAATTTTCACTTTATTTGTTTTGTGTGTTTCTTCAGCTTCTCTGAAGCCAGATTTCTATTATAAATCTGTGCTGTGATTACACATATTTCACGCAGATCAAAAATTTTATTTCAGTGTCCATTTAGTTGTTTTCATCAGAAGATAAATCCACGTTGTCTATTTGAGCAGTTCATTTATTTGCCGTCTTACATTAGTTTGACCTTTTCAACACCTCCTTCAGCAGCTATCCTGTCTAATCTGTTGGCTGGTGAAAGGTAGTCAGTCTGAAAGGTGCATATCAGTTTATTCAAAACCATTTTTACTTCAATTAATTGATTGGATCTATCCAGTTTTCATCCTGTGCTGATGACACAGTGGGGTAGAGTTTAAAGTGAGTATTTCCCAGAAAGGCTGAACACACATTGTTCCTGTGCTGCTGCTGTTAGCAGAACGGTTTATTACCTGGAGGCAGAGTGACATGTTCCTGCTTTCCCTCCATTTGTTACCTAGTTCGCTGACAGAGATGGAGAAGTGGATGCAGGACATCAAGATGGCGATAGAGATGGCAAAAACCAGCAACGGTCCCACGTCGGACGTGCTGACCTGCACGCTGACTGATAGTAAGTTGGAGGATGAACTAAGAAAACGTATTGAACTATTACGATATTTGTGCTCAGACATTGACATTTGTGAATGTTTCACCGTGAGAAAGAAACGGTAAGTGAGCAAAACAGCTGAGACCCCAGGTCCATGTTGATTTCAGGATGATCTGACGCTGTCTGTGTTTAAGCTCCTCTCTCCCCTCACCAACCCTCCCGCTTCCTGTCCAGCTCTAACCACCTCCCGACTTTCCCAGAATGCCCGGAGGATTCCTCGGCGGAGGCAGAGTCAGAGGACGAAACGGCAGCTTTAAATACGTCGCTGGAGAAGCCCACACCTCACCGTGGCAACACCATGGTGCACGTGTGCTGGCACAGGAGCACCAGTGTGTCCATGGTGGACTTTAGCGTAGCTGTGGAGGTATCGGCCAAAGCTCAGACTTGCCCTTCCTCCTTTTTCTCTTCCTCTTCCTGCTGTCCTGCTGTTTTCTTCCTCTGTTTCCCAGTCTGTGCTGTAAATCTGGATTGACTTCAGTCTCTCACTTGGAACGGTGTCCTTCTGTGCTCCCCTGGAATTAACCTATTTCCTTGGATTAAACAATTAGCTATCAAGAACCAACAGGAAATTTCACTTCAGGATTTTTTTTTGAAAACAAAAAATTATTTTGTAGAAAAACGGAGGGAAGTTCAATGTAGAATGTCAGCAGTTACAAATTAACTTTAAAAACACAAACAAATTAGCCTTTTTTTCTATTTTATGATTTCTAATTTTTTATTAAAATATGACTCACTGTAGCTTACAGAACAAACATTTTCACATTTGGTTACAATCAAAAACCCAACTGTCTTGTTTTGTGATTTTAATTTATATACCAACACAAAGTGCAGCATAGTTTTGAGATGGAAAGGAAATGGATCTACATTTTCAATTTCAAGATACTGGTGTTTTTTTGTTTCTTTGTTTTTTTCAATTTACTTTCAATTTACTTTTACAGAAACTCTCTATCCAATTTGACTGACATACTTTATATCAGTCAGATTGTATAAAGAGCTTCTGTAACCCAAATGGATTAGGATTCTCGGTCTGAACTTCTCCATTGCAGCTCTGGTTGTACGTTTTGTGTTGTTCTGCTGCTGAAACTGGAACGTCTACACCAGTTTGAATTTTTTGCAGGCTCTAGCAGGTTTTCTTCCGTTATTTCCCTGTATTCCGATTCCGTCTCCCAGATTAAGAAAACCACCCCCACAGCATTCTTCTGCCACCACCGAGGTGGTGCGCTGAAGGTGATCTGCTGGATTAGTTTTCCACCACACAAAACCTTTTGGATGGAGGCCAAAATCTCCAAGTGGACAGACATGCCTTAGTACCTTTTCAGGTGTGTCACAGTATTTCTATTTTTGGATTTTAAAAGAATAGAAATACTATTTAGGAGTATTAGAGTGGTGGGTTTTGAATTTAAATGCACCCTACACTCTCCAGATCTTTATTTGTAAAACAAAAAAACAAAGAAAACAATTTTGCCTTCACCCTTATGCTCTTTGTGTTGGTGCATCACAGAAGTGACAAAAGTCAGAGGCATACATACTCCCACATTAGAACCAATTTTTGAAATATTTTAAGGAAAACAATCATTTTCACTTTATGAATTTCAAATGTTTTCTGCTTGTGTACTCACCAAAACAGCTGCAGAAGCCAAATTTTCCACATTTTTTATTTTTTATTTACAACCCAGTTATCTGAAATATTCTCCCTGGTGAAAAATGAGCATTTAGACTTAACACGCTAAGAGTTGCTAAGATATTTTTAAAGGACTAATGTCGACCTTCACGTACAGTCAGCAAGGTTGCCGTTTAAACTTTTCCCTCATGTGGCAGAGAGCGCTCAGTGTGATGTCCGGACCTAAACTCTGAGCTGCTGCTGCTCTACTCGCTTTCTTGCTCCTTCTTGAACATAATATCTCTGACTGTCTCTAACTGAAAACATTATGTTGGTTTGTTGAATGTTCTTGTCCTACATTAACAGAAGGGATCTTGATTTGTGAGGTAGCGTCCTGTACCAGTTCTGCTCTCACTCTGTCGTCGTAACAATGTCCTCTTCACAGCTTTGCCTGGACACACTGTCTGCCTTGGTGTTAACCCCTGCCACTGCATGCTTATGTGTAACCTACTCAGTTTCTGTGTTTCTGTCCCTCCCGCCCTCTCTGTCTGTTTCTCTCTCTCACATCTGTGCATTCCTCCGTGATAGAGGAGCCTAGTCCAGTCAGGGACAAAAAGGCCCCGAATGGCCAGGGACCAGTGCCTCTGTCTGTTATCTGCTGGTACCGAGTTCAGAGCCTCTCCTTTAGTGAATCCTGCAGGAGTCTAGAGGTAAAAGAGCCAGGCAGACAGGAAAGGCACCTGTTTGTGTGCTTGAGGTGCCGACAAAATGTTTTTTCCAAGTTTTACACGTTTGCTTTTCTTTCAGAATCATCACAGAGTTGAGTCCTTTTTTTTTTTCTCCAACCCTAAAAAGACAGATCAGGCTTTGAAGTGTGACATGGGGAGTAACATATTTAAAAGTGGAAAATATTTCATTTCAGGACTAATATTTGGAGTGTTTGCCTGTATTCAGATGAATACATTAGATAACCATTACCAGGAAAAGGTTTTTATCTTACACTTGAAAGATTCAAATAATTTCATATGCATTTCTAATGATTATTTTATTTACTAAGGAAAAAAGCTGTCTACAATATGAAAAAGGAATAGCTTGTTTGACTAATTTAAAAAATGATTAAAAAAATTGAAGTTAGCTAAAATATCTCATATCGTGCCCCAGTCTAAAGAAAACAAGCACTCAATAGACTTAAGTAGAAAATGTCTTCTTATTTTCAACTTTAGTTCTTGTTTTCTACCAGCCATGTTACGTCTAATAAAATATGTTGAAGATCCAGTTTATTTCTAACAAGACATGCAGTTTTGTTAGGGTCTTTTAAATATGAAGCACTTCACAAAAAGACTGTTAGGTCTGTGCCTCAATTATTTTTTTAAAACAAAACATGTAAAATGTCTTTATTCTTTTTAAGAAAAGCAGGAGTTTGATTAAACAAGTAGGTTATTTATGTAGCAAATAAGATCAAATCTAAAAGGGGTGATTTACAGAGCCATGACATTTTTATCTAGGTAATTTACAGTGTATCTGGAAAGTAACCAGAGCTTACTCTTTTTTTCTACTTTTTGTTTTGTTACAGCCTTATTATTAAAATAGTTCAATCATTTAAATTAAGACCAAATGCACTGTAAAAATCTGCTCTGGAAAAGAGAAAAAATAAGAAGCTACCTCATGTGTTAGGACTGTTTTGATTTTTATTTGGTTTTGGCAGAAAAGATTGAGAAAGGATTAAATAGAACATGAGGAAACAGCACTATTTAACCAACAGCAGGTTTATAGCTTGTAGACATGTTTCGAATTAGATTAAATGTGACTTTTTCTTGATATTTTTGTTGACCGTGTCGTTGTGTCACTTCCTAATTAAACGTGTTCCTGTCCTGTTTTGACCAGAATCAGCTGTCGGGAAACCTGCTGCGAAAGTTCAAGAACAGCAACGGATGGCAGAAGCTGTGGGTGGTCTTCACCAACTTCAGTCTGTTTTTCTACAAATCTCACCAGGTGACTAACAAACCAGGTCATGCTGTTTGCACAGCGAACCCTTCCACCTTTCTCTCTCTCTCCTGCTGATTTCCCCTCCTTCAGCATCACATCTCGGTGCAGAATATCAGATAGAGGTGCCATGTTAGCTGTGAACACATTTTCCCGTGCAGGATTTTTATTCTTGCTTCTTGACACAAAGAAAGTGTTGGGGAACAACATTTGACCTGAGTTTAGTCGGGGTCACTTTGCAGACCAGAAAACTACAGAGCACATGGAATTAAAGTTAATTCCCAGATCTGACAAAGGTATTGGTATTTCCAAAATGTATTCCCTGTTTTATCCACCTTACAGACTCTAGGTTTTGCAGCCTCTATATAATCTGGACACTGTAGAAGTATTTTCAATGGGTTTTATTGCAAACTTTGTATTTATATGTCCAAAACAAAGCTCTTGTCTGTTTGCTTTTAACCAACCTAAAAAACTACATTTGAATTTTTTTTTTAATCTTCCCACAGGATGATTATCCTTTGGCCAGCCTCCCTCTGCTGGGATACTCAGTCACTGTTCCTGCTGAAAATGAAAACATTCACAAGGACTACGTCTTCAAGCTACATTTTAAGTCTCATGTGTACTACTTCAGATCGGAAAGTGAATACACTTTTGAGAGGTAACATTGTACTCTTTATTTATTTACTTTTCATTTTTAGTGTTTGATTTGTTTCTCTAATAAGTCCTAATTCGCTGGCAGGTGGATGGAGGTCATTCGCAGCGCTACAGTCTCGTCCAGCCAGGCCCGCCTCCTGAACAGCAAAGATCCCCACCCTCACTGATTCAGTCAGAGTTGTTTTTTCCCCCCGTATCGCATATGGGTGGCATCTGCCCGTTTCGTCCTGCCCCGTCCCTCAGCGACACTTTGCTTTCCTTCTCTACACATCTGGGACATTTATACATGTGTACATGCACACTTTGTGCTCTTTATTTTTTAATGATTTAAATGGTGACACGTCCGCTGGTTTAGACTGCATCAGAGACTGCGTTTTTATTCTCCAACTCTAAAACCTCTTTTTAACAGATGTCATTTTATACAGCTTTTCTAACAGTCTGAATCACTTTCCAGGCTCTGGTTTTACATTTTGTCATTTTTGCAGCGGGAACACGTGGCGCAGACTCTTTCTTAGGCGGTAAAACTTCTCTCAGCGTTGTCAGTTTTTGTTTTGAGCTTGAAAGTTTTGAGCTGCATTGTCAGTGCCAAATTGGTTTGTAGCAACGTCAAGGACCTTTTAAGGAGTAGGATCATAAAAACAGGCCACCCTTTAACTGTAAAAGCTCTGCTCCCAGCTGGCCCAGCACAACATTGTTGCTGAAGAAACAGATGAAAGCATAAAATTATTTTATTACCAGTGGTAGCTGCCATCATCACAAATGCTGTCTTAAATAAAGTAATTCTTCTACTTGCTGATCTTCATTCTATGGGAACTGAGTATTTTTTTAAACCCTGGAATTATTCAGCTGGATGGGACACGGCGATGTCTGTTCATAATTGCTGCATTTTGAGGGAATGTGGAACTGAAAGCTTTAAGGATTGTGTGTGTGTGTGTGTGTGTGTGTGTGTGTGTGTGTGTGTGTGTGTGTGTGTGTGTGTGTGTGTGTGTGTGTGTGACAGAGAAACAAAGTAAAAACGTTCAGATCAAAACCATTCGTCATCCTGACTTGCATACAGGAATTTTTATGGTCCTGAATGAGTGAAGATTACTAAGATGCAACTAAGTGTTATGAAATGGAACAATTGTGATTCTGCTTGGAAGTTTATTTTTTTGTTTATTTGTGTATGCTTTTGGTGGGTTTTTAGAAATTAAAACAATAAAAACCTAACCAAGTTCAGATTTTTTATTCTTTTTTACTTTTTTTTAAGCAGGCAAAATGGTTTATGTTATCAGAACCAGTGACAGTTTTTGATAATATTTTAAATATGACCTGCAGATGGTAAAAATGTTGCTTCAAAGCAGCCAAAACTACAGGAATGCACTCTGAGGGTTAAAATGGTACATAATGTCTTTTATTTGCAGCTTTCTTGCAAAACTGAGCTTTCTTCTTAGAGTAGTTGCATTACGTTTAAGGTAATAGCTCCATATTGATAACTAATTGTAACATGACATTTACACAATTGAACTGAAAATCAAACATCTGTCCAGAAGAAAATTGATTTAGAATTTGAAAGAAACTGTCTCAATATTGTTAATATCTGCATATCTGACCAGTCCATTGTCATCAGAAGAATATTACACTTTTCATTGTGGTTTTATTGCACTAAACCAGGTGAAAAAACTGTACAAAATCCCAAGTTATGCACTCAAGACTTGCGTTTGAGTTTATTAAAACTTTTTTCCAATGTTGTTGTTTCCACGACTGTCCAGAAGAGGGCAGTATTCGTCTCAACGATCTTGATGAGATGAAGAGCCCGGGTTTTTGAGATACTACTATATCAAGGATTTCTTCGTTGGTAAGCATGAAATAGCATGCCATTTCTTTGTCATTTCTTAAAAATTGGAAAGAAGAGGAAGCATGTCATTCAGGTGCAGCTTGTACAAGTCAAGTGGTTGTGAGAAAATAGCTCAGTTCTTAGTTTAAAACCAAGACTATAAATCAGGTGGGAAAATCCTCCAAAATACACAAACTTGCAGTGCATTGGTCAGAGATTAAAAAAAATAATAATTTCCAGGATATTTTCATCCTCCCAGCAAAGGCCAATAAATATTGAGAGCATGTTTTTTTTCCAGTGTGTATAACAAGCTTTTATTCAGCTGCTTGCTTTATCTCTAGGTGAGGGGAGGAGCACATTTACAACAAAGTCTGAGACAAATGAAGGCAGATAGGACAGAGGAATCCAGAAAAACTTGGCATCCCAGCCAGCTCCATAGCGTGTGCGCGGACGCCGAGCAGTGAGAGCGTGCTCCATGCACCAGGTAACCTTGGAGATATCCTGACAGCACAGGATGTTCATAGAGAAGCCCTGCAATTTTATATCTGTAAAAACAAACACGATTTGGTGAATTAAAAGTTAGGGTTACTTGTTTGAGAATTTAATCCAGCTGCTTTTCTACCCACAGTCATCTAGATATGTGGCCCCATACGAGTCCTTTACGTCTTGAGGCAGACGAGCCCACAGCCTTTTCAGGTCAGCATTGATGAGATCTACACTGGTCACACCGGTCTTGAAGAAACCTGGCTCAATGATGCTCACTTTTATACCAAAGTGCTGCATGTCCCTCCTGAGAAGATGAAGACAACATCTTTAGTCCCGTGTGGACAATTGTCTCAAATTCCAGTATTATCTGTTGATCTAACTACTGTAGATTCCATGTTTCTAGAAGCAGGACAAACGATCATCCTCTCTTGGTTGAAACACATTAAACAAGACTCCTTTTCTACATGTCCAGGTCAGTTTTTAATTTTCCACCCTTGTGGAACGTATTAAATTAATTCTAAATTAGACAGTTTGTGACACACATCAGACGTTTCCTTTCCTTCAAGTTTTTTGTTTACAGCAGACATTTACTCTCTTCTAACCTTAGTGGAGTTGTTTTAAAACAATTACTCCATCTTTTAATCTGTGGAAAAATCTGGCAATACTATCCAAGTTAATGAGCCACATCTCTCACCTCTAATTTAAAAACCTCAAATGCAGAGGATGTTTTTAATTTCTCTACCTGAGACTGTCAGAGAAAGCTTCCACACCCCATTTGGACAGACAGTATCCTCCACCGATGAGCGACAGCCTCCCCAAAATGCTGGCCACGTTCACCACTCTGCCCTTGGCTTTCTTCAGGAGAGGCAGAAACTGCAGGGTTACATCAATAACCCCAATCAGATTTACATCCAACACCTTTGTAAAGTCCTCCAGCCGCATCCATTCTGTCGGTCCGATGGGAACCGACCTGCCAGCATTATTCACCAGCCCCCAGAGGCCT
>CAEGAF010092186.1:0-34804 GCA_903067075.1 Micropoecilia bifurca | reverse complement strand
ACACACACACACACACACACACACACACACACACACACACACACACACACACACACACACACACACACACACACCTCAGCTCCCTCCCCTCTGCCTTCCTCCAGGCCAAACCCTGCCCTAATTTCTGTAATTAAAAAAACTGCTGAGTAACGTGCCACCGCTCAGCAGCAGCTCTTGTGTGCATGTTTTTGTCTGCGTGTCTCTGGAGGCTGAATCCGCCTGCAGCCCAACTCTCAGACTAGCCGTTGTGATCGAGGTATGATGCATTTCCCCACAGTGAGCAGAGCAACTGCTGAATCGAGACATTGATTGTGTAGGGGTGGCTTTAGCTCACGATGCGCGTTGCTTGGTCTTTTATGAAGGGGAACCAGGTCGCTGCTTCAGTTCGCAGATTAAATGTTGATGTGCAAGTGTTCAAGATGTCAAATCCCTCCACCACTACGCAGGGATTTATCTGCAATTTTTATAAGAGAATGAATATTTCAGCGCAAAAACATTCATCTACTACGTCCTTAAATCACCCAACAAGTATTTCTGTGAAGGGCATCTCTGGCAGCCAGGATGTTTTAGAGTGATTCCATAAACGTCAGACGTTTGGATTCCCAAGGTAGATTTTGAAGGTTTTTGTTGAGGAATACAGGTCCAGCAGAGAAGCTGTTCCTCCTCTAAACTGTTCAGTTTGAGATGTTTTACACAAAATATGGGTGAACCATCTATACCTAACTATTAAACTCCATGTTTTGTTGGTATTGTCTCTGTCATTTGACAATGAGCCACAGCAATTCACCATTACATGCAGCTCTGGAAAAAACCTCCAGTTGATCCCTGAACTTTTTCTGAGTTTAAACATTAGCCTTGTTGTTTCTAAATTAATATAAACTTGCTTTCTTTGCATCGTTTGAGGTCTGAGAGCACGGCATCTTCTTCCTTATTTGGACCATTTCTCATTTTCTGCAAATAAATACTAAATCTTTGTTTGGGATTTTGGAGACATGTCAGCAGTTCAATTTTTATTTTACTCAAACACAAAACCTATAAAAAGTAATGTCAGAGAAACTGATCATTTTAAGTGGTGCCTTAATGTCCCAGAGCTGTATATATATTTTATGAAATGACAGGACTCCTGGGTTCTGCATCCGCTAGAGTGAAGTTGCACTCTCTTTTCTTTCTTCCATTTTTATGTCGTTTCCTTCAGTGGCTCTTGGTGCAGCGCCACCACAGGTGAGGAGGGGAACAAGTTTTTCAAAGAGTTTGGTTTGTTTAGTGTAGTGAAAGTAAAACGCAGCCGCTGGAAAAATGTTGCAACTTTTGCTGCCAATCAAACCAAATCGAACCACTTATTTAACATTTTTCACTCTTAAATTATATGTAAGGAGTAAAGGTGGAAGTAGTTTTTCAAACACCTACTTAATTTTCACATTGTGGTTTCTGTTGTCTTTGTACAAGTAAGAGAATCAAGTACATTTTTACAAATTTTTAAAGTGTACTTTCTTTTCAACCTCATCTGCATGCTTTTCTTAATACAAATACAAAACTAATTTATCCAAGAAAACATCAGCCGTTCGTCAAGATCTGAACAAAACAGTCAGAACTGGAACCTAGACATTAATCAGCATGTTATGTGTTTCTTTTTTATTCTCTTCACAATTATAGTTAACAAGGCTGCAGAAAAATAAGTCCTGAAATGATAAATACAGACCGTCAGCAGATGGAGGTTGATGGCCATTAACATTACCTTACATTCAGGCCTGCGGAGGCTATGAAAGGATGTTAATGCACTAATTCAGAGTATTCACAACCTATTACCTGCATGTATCAGAACTGTGGAAGAAAAGGCACAAAAGAAGTTGTTTTTAACGTAATTATAAATGATATGCTGTGGGCATTACCTAATAACCGTCAGTGAACTTCTGACAAAGAGGACTGGAAGTTTAGAGGACAGAAGCAAAAAAAACATGTTTCCTAATAAGAACTAATACAAAGTGAACTTGTGGTGAATTTTGATAAATATCAGGAGTGTGGACTTGAAACAGGCCGACACGCTCGGGTGCTGGGAGTTTTATTACAGCAAAGCAGCGTAGGTAATTTGACTATGACATGCACTTTTAAAGGAACCAGCAATGAAAGAGGCAGACAGCGGGCGAGACGATGAGCAGAGACAAAACGGGGGTGGAGGAAATCTGTGTTCAAACTATAAAGGTGTTTGAATGATATAAGGCTGAGCTTCCTGCAAGGCGTTACCTTCATGCATCGCTTGTTTGCTCTCCCTCGCTCCTTTCCTGCACGCACTAATTTAGCCATCTAATTTTCTCTGCTTCACCTTCAACGACGTCTGATTCAGTTTTTTGTTTGCTGAATTTGTTCCTCATCTTGGCTACTTTCTGACCTCTGTGCTCTCCTCTTGCTTTGGTTTGGATCTTTTGTTTCGCCGCTTCTTTTTAGACTTTCAATTTTGCTCTCCTGACTGAAAAAAATCCTTCAAACCTCTCTCATTCAGTCCGAGTGTTCAAATTTTAATCATCTCAGTGACAACCCTTCAAACTGCAAGAACTGTCTCAGTGCTGCACCGCCACCTCAAAAGCTTTCATATCAACTCATTCCTTATGCACCACACCAAGCTGTAATATACCAGTGAAATTCATATTCACTTTTTTACAGTCAATTTTCCCCCATTTTTTTCCTGATTTATTGAAATTTCCTTTTCATTTCCACACCAAAAGACACTACATTTGAAGAACAGCTGTTTAAATCTCCACCACTGGCTATAAAACCCTCTTAATAAGCAAAGAGCCTTGAAACCTGCACAAAACTGAAATTTGGCCAACATAGATAGATAATAAGCACCATTTTAAATACAAAACCCCCACAGTAAAACACAGTGGTGGCAGAGTCATGCTACAGGAATCATTTTCTTCTGCTATGGCAGGGTAGGTGGTCAGAGTTGAGAGGGAGGTTTATAGTTAAATAGATATAGAGCCAAAGTTACACTGATTTAGATGAAAACCAGGGCTTTGATGCAAACATGGGTCTGCGGTTCTGTCCAGTTTGTCTACGTCGACGTCCCTATCAACAGACAAATCCCTATCAAATAAACTTAGATTAAATTAAATTCAACTGTTTCATTCTGTACTCAGAATGCATTGCTGTAGAGCTACTGTCTGTATTTCTACACAGGAGAGGTTAAAATCCTGCATGATTTCTGACTGAAGCCCTTCTGTGGTCAATTAGACACAAACCAGCAACAAAGTTCTAAATACTCAGTAAAACTGAAACTACAAATCTGACCATGTTGAGGAAAACATGATACACGTGGTTGAAGTTAGCGCTTTAGCATTAGCTAGCGCTTTAGCATTAGTCAATTACTACTTACTGCTAATGCTTCAGCATTAGCCTAACTACTATTTACAGTTAGCGCTTCAGTATTAGCCTACAGTTAGCGCTTCAGCATTAGCCTACAGTTAGCACTTCAGCATTAGCCTAACTACAATTTACAGTTAGCGCTTCAGCATTAGCCTACAGTTGATGCTTCAGCATTAGCCTACAGTTAGCACTTCAGCATTAGCCTAACTACCATTTACAGTTAGCGCTTCAGCATTAGCCTACAGTTGATGCTTCAGCATTAGCCTACAGTTAGCGCTTTAGCATTAGCCTACAGTTAGCGCTTTAGCATTAGCCTAATTACCATTTACAGTAAGCGCTTCAGCATTAGCCTACAGTTAACGCTTCAGCATTAGCCTAACTACCATTTACAGTTAATGCTTTAGCATTAGCCTAACTACCATTTACAGGTAACGCTTTAGCATTAACCTAACTACTATTTACCATTGGCACTTTAGCATTAGCTCAACTTGAACTTTTTAGATAGTGCTGCAGTTCGCAAAAATCTGAAGAAAAAAAAATCTGAGGCTGTATTATTTTATTCATAACTGAGTAATAATCAATTCCTTCACCATCTGTTGGATTCAGTACTGCCATCTTCATCAGGAACCTTGCAGCTTTTATTGATTATTTTTGGAAAATTAATTTAAACAAAACAAGAAACCTGGATGAGTAAAATAAGTTACTGCAGTTGGAAATGAAAACAGAATCAGGAGGTCAACATTGGAAATCGGCAGTCCGGCCTGATCGGTGCATCTAAAGGATTAACCGCAGGGCCTCCACAAACTGACAGGACATCTGAGTGTTCAGGAGAATTAAATGAATTATTTGAGCTCTAAACAACAAAGCTGAAGCTTCAGGTTGGTCTGAGAGCTCATGAGCAGGACACTGTTTGATTTGAATCCTATAATCTCTCCTCTCTGGACCAAACAAAGCAGAAAAAAACGAGAATCTGTCTGCAGAGCATCAACTCAGACCATTTCCTCTCCGTGACTATGAGGCAAAACACAATCAGGATTCATGGCCCTTTTCCTCCTGATGCACAGACACTGAATCAGTACATTATCCTGCACTGAGGGGATGAGACTGGCTACAATGGAGCCACCTCAGACAGTTTGCTGCAGAATTTATTGGCTTTTTAGACCCTGTAAGCACCTTCTTCTCCAGAAAGCGCCATTTAGTGAAAAATGTAGCAGCTTTAGGCTCACTGTCGCGGACGGTAGCGGAAGAGCTTGTGCTGATGCTTTACCTTTACTATACAGACACACTGTAAACGCCATGTGTTTGTGTGAAATGTGTAATAAGTTGTTCTAACCCAGGGTGGGAAAACCTGGTCCTGGAGGGCCGGTGTCCTGCAGCTCTTAGATGTCTCCCTGGTCCAACACAGCTGAATCAAACAGCTGAATCACCTCCTCAGTGCAGTCAGGTTCTCCAGAGTCCTGCTAACAACCTCATTGTTTGACTCAGGTGTGTTGAAGTAGAGATGCATCTAAAAGTTGAAACTAGCCCAGGAGGCCTGGAGTTGCTCACCCCTGTTCTAGCCCCATGTAATAATGTGAAGTTAAACATAAAAACTGTGTCTGAAAGACATTAACTTCTTTAGAAATGTGTTAAAATCTGTTGGTATCACCAAGTTCTCTTCCATCCTTCATCTGTAAAATCTTTTGTTTGTGTCGTTCAACCATCCTAATCCGAGGCTGTTTTCCAAAACAAACCCCACAAGGTGAAGGAATCAGATCCGGACTGGAGTCGCCTCACAACCTTCAGGTGTCATTCATTAAACACTGACACATGCCGAGTGAATCCTTCATTAAGGTCGACGCTCAAACCGACGCTGATCCCATTAAAGTGACTCTGACATGATGAAACGAGCCGAAACGCTGAGTCGCCGTTGCTGCAGTGAATGCATGAGGAATCTTTCTGCCGACGCCTCAAGACGTCTGCCTTCATCTGGAGTTTGAGAAACTCAAGTTGAAGGTCTTTCCCGGAGCAACTTCAGCCTGGTCGGACGACTAACAATGAAAAACGTGCTCATATTAAACATGTGCACAATCTGCAAACAATCTTGACATTTAAATTCCCAAGAATATTTATTGGAAGTATTTTGTTTTGCCTCAGCAAAGTCCAGTAAGCTTAGGAGCATTCCTTTGTTAACAGCAGTTAATTATTCTAATTACTTTAAGAAGTCTTCATTGCCTAGTCGCTCCCTGGACTGGATTACAGACTGATTTATTGGTGCACAGGGAAAAAAATTCAAAATTCTGACTTTAACTTTAGGAGAAAAGTCTTTTTAATTTTTTTCTCAGCCAGATTCCTGAGAAAATGCTGAAAATTCTCAGATTAAAGTCAGAGTTCTGCAATTAAATGTCTCTAATCTCATTCTGTACCAAACAGAAAGTGTCTTCACTCATAATAAAAAAAACTCGTCTGCTAGCTTGGTGAAAACTGCCTCACATCTGCTTTTGTACGGAGCCAATATAAATACGTCATGAATTGATTTAAGCTAAACTGTAAAATTTACTTTAACATAAACTTTTTCCAAACTGGAAGATGAAACCAGTGGACTGGATTGAGTTTTACCGCGCAGGCCAGACAGCAGAAACAAATCAAGTCCCGTCATTACGAGTTCAGTCATTATGACCCTCAGAGGTCATCACAGAACTTTTTCTTTATTTAATCAAGTCACAATTTGGCCAACTGACAGTTAAAGGAAAAAAAAACTGAAGATTGGAGTTTCATCACAGAAGAAACTGAGGTTTAAAAGTGGGGCTAATTATAAACGCAGTCCAACAGGTTGAATTTTAAATGACAATGTCTCTCTTCCAACAAGTAAAACAAGAAAATACATTAAGCTTTTTTTTATGGGATTCTGGCAACAATAAAATACGGTTTGCACAAAAGTGGATGAGCAGGGAAAGGCTATGTAATGACCCAACACTTAAAACTCAAGGAATCGTGTTGATACACAGAGTAAAAACCCTAAAGCTCATTATTTATCTCAGAAAGTGTCAATTATGTCACAGAAAAGAAAACCTGGTCACTTAGCGAGCGAATAACACTGAGCTGCAGCTTTCCTGCAAAACTACTAAACCTTTTTAACCAATAACTCAAAAGTAATTGAGATTATCATCATGTAATAAAAAATGAACTAAATATGCCTAAAATCTGCAGCTGGTGGATTATCTACAGTAGAAACACACCGTTTCTCTCTAGCAGTGGATGTCCAAGCAAATTAACTTTGAGGGTGGACAGAGAAACAGAAAGAGAAAATCCCATCTCCAGCTCAGTTTGCATCTCTGGACACACAACTGACACAAGAAACCGAAGTGACAATGTGTGGTCACAATGCAGGGAGCTATATTTGGTGAAAACAGCACATCAGCACAAACACCTCACACTGGCTGCCAGCAACGGAGCGAGAGGTCAGATGATGAGGGGTTTTCTGCAGCAGCAGCATGTGGTAATGCACTGTGGACACGACGGTATAATGAAGTTTCTCCAGTCGAACTCGATCAAAATGTTCAGCAAACCTAAAGCAGAAACAATAAAGAGAACGATGTGGCAACACTGATAGGGTGAACTGCAGCGAAACTCATTAAACCAGACGCCTGCTACTCCAGTCCTGCGACTTTTATTTACGTTCTGATAAATATCAAATTCTGTGGTGCCAAGATTGAAAAAAGTACCAAAAAATACCCCAATTCACGTTTAATGAAATGCTAATAATTTAAACATGCCGCATTTTAGCAAAACAAATAAAGTGGCCATTTTTATGGTAAATCCTTTTGAATCCAAAACAATATAAATGGTTTAGTTGGTGCACCTTCTTAAAACAAAATCACATTTTCTCAATTCATTTTTGTGGCAAAAGCACCTCAGCAACACAATTTGAAAGAAGATTTTAGTTGCATTTGCAGGATGAATTTGTGGTCCAATTAGATCCCAGTGCTTCATTAAGCTCTGCAGAGGCGTCATAATCAAACACCGGATTCAGGCGTGTTGAACTGGAGGACCTTCTAAAACATGGACGCCCAAATCCAGACCTCCAGAGCTGCTCGTTACCAGACCTCTGCAGAGCTGAATGTCTGCAGGAGAAGAGATCCAGCTGTTTTATTCAGGCGTGATGCAGCAGGGAAGCGTGTAAAAGCTGCAGGATGGTTGCCTATTTGCAGGACTGGAAATGGGCGACCCTGCTCTACAACATGCCGGTCTCTGGCCTGCATGTCAAAATCGTATCAGAAACATGGAAAATATTACGAGTTTTCCTTCAAGACAACAAACTGGCACAAGAAAATGCAAAAATAAGGTTTTTAAAGGATGCCAATGGACCCAGGAGTGACAAATCTGTGTGTGACCCAGTTACAAATAATTTCTAAAAGAAAGGAAGTGCAGCTAACCAACTTTTTAACTTCTAGTTTTAAATTAAATTAACTGTAAGCGTCCCGCGTCCCAGAGCCTTTCAACTCTGCAGCTCCAGCTTTATTTATTTCTCAGTAATAAACACCGCAGTTTGTCAATGCAGTTTTAATTTGTGTTCTGCTTTCAAGGCTGGGGCGCTGGAACGTGTTCACATCTGAGGAAGGGAAACGTTCAAGAGGGAAACGTTTTGTTTCAATGCCAGGTTTCTCTTTTAACTAATAACTGGGGAAACACGAGGCAGAGTTTGACTTCCAGTGCATTTCCAACGTGAAGCAGGAAGGAGATCAGAAAATGCTCTTGTTTTTAGATTCTCCTTGTTTAGTTTCAGCCGTTTGCATTCCCTTTCTTATAGTTTACATGTTTCCTCATATGTAAGCAGGAACTCAGAGGGAAGAATCACTTCTTCCCCTCCTTCCCCTTCACTGCTGCATCGTGATGCATCTAATCCTGACACCTTTCCGTCCCAAATATGATTTTTTCTTGCTCTCACCACAGGACGGCTGCCGCCATCATTAGCTCCCACCCTGTGCCCATCTCACCTTCACTTTTCCTTCACAATCAAGAATGAATCTGGAGATTTCCTGTCCTCTTCTCATCATTTTCAACAACTCCTCTGTGTTTTTGTCCTCCATGTGGCAAAGCTACCACCCACTCCTCCCCCTCATCGTCCCCCAAAGGCTCCCGTTAAGACTCATGATCAGACGGAGCCAGCCAAATCTTGTAGCTCTTCTCATCTCGAGATGATCCGGGTTTCTTTTCTGAGACACCGACAGTGGGAAATCTGTGCGTGTCTCTCAGAGGCAGCGACAGATTGAGAGGGAAGGGATACAGCAGGATGTCGGCTTTTTCTTTTTCTGTTCTGAGAGGAAAAATAAAAGGCGCCAGAGGAAGCAAAATATTGAGCAGGAAAGGTAGAACAGAAAAGAACAGAGTATAAAATCCCGCTGATTGAATGAATGTCAATATTTAAAAAGAGGCTGAATCGTTAACTTTATGGTGCTTTAAAAACTAATATTGTCATGTTTATAATCACAAATCTGATGCATAAGACATCTGCACGCAGCAATAAGCATTAAAATTAACTGGAGGTTCACTAAAATGATTTGATGAGACTCTGGAAACGATTGTGTGCAAAAAGTAGTTAGCCTATCGGTGAAGCCAAACAGCCGTTTCAACACTGAACATGTTGCAGCAGCACAAAATCCAGCGTCCAAAGATTTGTTTAAAAATAAGTTACATGAAGAATTTGTTGAGCCGGTTTATATTTATTCAAGAAAACATTTCAGTTTCTAAGGCAGTGATCACACATCCGGCAAAACGGACAAAAATTAGATATTTTTTCCTTGCAGACACCCAGATCCTGCTTTTCATAGCAGTCTGAACAAACTTATTCTGACCTTTATCTCCCCAAAACATCCAAACTGAGTCACTTTCAGAAGCTTCATGTCTGAATGATCAGCTTGACCATTAAGCCACATGCAGCAAATCCTGACGCAAACAGAGGCTGAATATTTATGGTTATTAAAACTTGCCAGTTTGCAACACAGGTGGAAAGATATGAAGCCAATCAATAGACCAAAGTGTTGTAGATGTAAAAATATATAGATAATTAGGCCATTTGCTGTCTAAACTCTGCAAACCAATGACAAAGAAGCGATGTACAGAATGAAAATGGCTGGAGGTCCAGCGGTTTTATAGCCACTGGGAATCATAACCGAGCCATAATTGAGGCTAACAGCTTCGAAAGGATCCTTTGCCTGTGCAGTAGACAACGTTAAACCAGGAAGCAATTTAGCCCGGTTCCTTATCTGCCCATGCCTGCAAGAGAAAAACTGCCGGATATCATTACTTTAAAATATTCTGTGGTTAACAGCCGGTGGATTTAATCAGACCTCGACGCGTCGCCTGTTGAAACTCAGGTTAAAGCTGGAAGCAAATGGAAGAACAGCAGCAGCAGCATCAGCTAGGGAGACACCCAGGGAATGTGTTTGTTTTCCGTTTACAGAGTGAAGTGCTGCGTTTATGACCCATACAGGTGGAGGTTTATTACTCAGAATATGATGGATGACAGAGGAAGCAGGTGGACAGCCTTCATAGGTTCGGATAAATTCTGCTGTATTATTCTTTTGCTTTAGGAAAAACAGGTATAAGTGCAGTAAAAGCCAAAACGCAGTTTTTTTACTCACAAATATTTTATTTCCTCCTTAACAGGCCGTCACGTCTCCAGATGTGGGCTGTATTTACAGCACATCTAGGCTGCTTTTTGTCATTCGTTGCATTTTAATTCCCAGCTGTCGAGGAGCCGTCAAACATCAGGAACAAAAGGAGGGAAGCTTTTGCAGCATCTCGCCGTTCATCAACCCCAAAGCCAACGATACGGCAGCAAATATCTCACCGCAATGAAAACGCAGCACTGGCCTACATACAGAAGCAAAGCAGAAGTGTTTTCCTTCTCTGATCAGGTAAACTGGTTCAGTTTCTCTTTGAGACACAGAGGGAAGACGTAGCGACTGAAGAGCGTCCAAAAAACATGTGTACCAAAAAAAACTTATAAAAATTACATGGACAGAAATTTTAAACACCTGAAAAGGAAGAAAATATTTCATGCCGTTTCTCCTTACCAGAAATGCTGCGATTTTTTACTGAAAACAAGGATTTCCCTCCTGTAGCCGTACATAAAAAACTGTTATTTGTCATGTTAGCATCCAAACTCCAGTGTTTTGTTGTTTTTTTAGGGAGAAGATGACGCAGGCCTGCAGCTACTGTTTGTGAATGATTACTCAGCCCAAGTCAGTGGGCAGAAAAACAATCTAATGCCTACAAAGTCATATCAGAAACAGAGAAAATAAAGAAAATAAAGTAAAGATAAGGAGAAAAAAAGGACAAGAAACAAAGAAAAGACATGCTCTGGCTGTAAATAACAGACAGCAAACATGGTGGAACAGTGATTGTTTTACATGGACAAAGACGAAAGAATCAGACGAGGTCTGGCGTCACTTTGGAGCAGAGATCAGCTCTCATGGTGGACCAGTGCAGAGACGCAAACAATCAGAGACGACAGACTGAATTATTATGAGATCGGACTGCTAGCAAGCTGACCGCCTGGATTAGCGTTAGCGTAGCCGCCAGCTCGTTAACGCCTAAGTTTACGGCGATATCTGAACTGAAACACGACAAAGTGACGTTGTAAAATCAGTTGTGTTAATTGGTGATTTTGATGGTTGTATTATGTTTCTATCAGTTAAACTACATTAAACATTAAATCATTTAAACTAGGTAATAAAATAACGAATATCAATTTGAAATGTTGCACTTTAAAGTTAAACTTAAATTATTTTGTTCATTTAACTTGAATCACTTTGTGGTTGATTCACAGTGATTTGCTTATTTACATAGTTTGCTCAGTATTTTCTGTGCAGTTTGAGTGAAATTAATTTATGTAAATTTAAATATAGATTAGTCATATTTATTTAATTTTTCTATTTGGGGGTGTTTTAAAGGCTTGTTTTTTTTAAGTTTCTGGGAATGTCCTGACAACCTGATAGATAAATAAATGAATGAAGAAAACTTCTTGGTGTTTTGAGTGAAATCCAGTTGATAAAAATATGTGCAGATGTAAAAATCCCTTTCCAAGTGGGGAAGCAGCACAAACTAAAGGAGAACTTGACAAAGAAATGTTTAACAAGTTTGGGAATAAGGAGGTAAAAATTTTAGATTTTAAAATGGCTGTAAAATAAAAAATCTGGGTTTTCGTCTGATGCAACAGTAACAGCTCATATGGCTAAATGTAATGTCTTTATTTTCCTCCAAACTCAGCAGATTTTATGTTACAGGTTTTAATTTATTTACATAAAGCTTTCCAAAAAACTTAACCGTTTCTGAATTTTAAAGCTAAATTATGATTAAAACATTTTTACAAGTAAAACAGCGAAACACCCGCTTCGCATGTCACATTCTGACAGTCGCACTGTAATTAATAGTACAATGCTCAATCTGCAGCGAACCGCAGGTTATTTAACACCTGAGGGATGTTTCAACAAGTTCCACACAGTCCTCGCCTCAAAAACACTGCAAATGCTGTTTTACGCCCACAGAGCCGTTGACCCCGTCCCTCCTGTGCACTCCGAGTTCGCTCCTGCAGGCTTTCATTATCAACTCTTACAAAACATAATGGATCCTTCACGCCACACACAGAAGCTGCATATATGTGCAAACGAAGATTTAATCTCAGCAGCCACGCATAGAGGAAAGCCAAACTTCATCACCCACACAAAGACGGCAACCAAGCAACAAATCAAGTTGGAGATTATAGCACTAAACCAAACACAAAAAACAGAAAACAAAAAGACAGCAAAGATAGACGAGTGAAGGGCAGGATAATAAAATCAGGGCATGAAAAGAACAGAACAGCAGGGAAACAGTTTAATTACGGTTTTAAAGCAGCGTTAAAGAAAAAACACGTTTTTAAAAGACCCGACTCCAGACGTTGCTGATAAAATGCTGCACGGCATTTAAGATCAGTTTGACAATTTGATTAAAAATAGCTCTTTGTGTACATCGTCAAGTAACATGACAGCAACTACGATGAACTTTAACAGCCAATGGATCATCGAGGGAGCAGAATTTAGGTAAAAATAAAATGTGATGTTTTCTACCATTTTTGTTCTCACTTCCTTTCCTATAGACGTTACAGAGCAGCGTCTCTGAACGCACAACACGGTCAGGCGGCTGGGCTACAGCAGCAGGGGGCCACACCGGGCGCCACTGCTGTCGGCTAGGAACAGGAAACTGAGGCTCCAGTTACTACAGGCTGGCCAGAACTGGACAGTAGCAGATTGGAAAACCATTGAATCTGCTGAGTCTCGATTTCTCCTGCGACGTTCGGATGGTTGGGTTAGAGTTTGGCGTCAACAGCATGAAAGTTTGGATCTATCCTGCCTGGTATCAGCGGTTCAGGCTGGTGGTGGTGGTGCAGTGGTGCAGGGATATTTTCCCAGCACACTTTGGGTCCATTGGTACCAACTGATCACCGTGTCATTGCCACTGGCTACCCGAGTATTGTTGCTGATCATGTCCATCACTTTATGACCACAGAGTATCATCTTCTGACGGCCAAGTCATAAATACTGTTTCCTGTTCCTGAGCTTGTTAAAGACAACAGCAGCTTTTGTAAATCAGTAAATGCATTGGAATATGTCAGAACTAAACATTAGCGTCTGCCGTGAAGCGGCGCTGTACCGGTCCGTCATGGTGAAGAGAGAGCTGAGTCAAAGAGCGAAGCTCTCGATTTACCGGTTGATCTACGTTCCCACCCTCATCTATGGTCATGAGCTTTGGGTCATGACTGAAAGAACGAGATCACGGATACAAGCGGCCGAAATGGGTTTCCTCCGCAGGGTGGCTGGGCTCCCTTAGAGAGAGAAGCTCGGTCATCAGGGAGGGACTCAGAGTCGAGCCGCTGCTCCTCCACGTCGAGAGGAGCCAGTTGAGGCTCGGGCATCCGGTCAGGATGCCTCCTGGACGCCTCCCTGGTGAGGAGTTCTGGACCCGTCCCACCGGGAGGAGACCTATGGGAAGACCCAGGACACCCTGGAGGGACTATGTCTCCCGGCTGGCCTGGGAACGCCTTGGGGTTCCCCCGGAGGAGCTGGAAGAAGTGGCTGGGTAGAGAGAGGGAAGTCTCGGTCTCCCTTCTGAAGTTGCTGCCCCCACGACCCGACCCCGGATAAGAGGAAGAAAATGGATGGATGGATGGATGGATAGACATTATAATGCTTGTTGTGATAAAATATTTGAGAAAAATCCTGACCTTCTTTGCTCAGTACCTCAGACTGGTTTCTTGAACTCGACTGACCTCCACAGTCACCAGATCTCAGTCCAGTAGAGATCTGGTGACGGACGTCCAGCCGGCCAATCTGCAGCGACTGCGTGATGCCATCGTGTCAATACAGACCAGACTCTCTTAGGAATATTTCCAGTAACTTGTTGAATCTCTGCCACGAAGGATTAAGGCAAAAGGAAGTCCAGCCCTTGTACCTAATAAAGTGGCCACTGAGTGTAAAGTATTAACATATGGGCAACTTTAATGGTTGAAAGACAGAAAAATGTCTGATGTTTGTTCGGAGGTGAGTCCCGAGTTGGGAGCCGGCGCTTTATTCCCGTTTTAATTGTCAATTAATGGAAACAGACAGCGGCTGATCGGAGCACCTGGCTGAGGGCGAGCCATAATTAAACTCATTAGAATTAGAAAGGAGACTTTTGTTCTCCATCAGCCATTAAAGCAGCCAAAACACAAGGCGCTACGCCAAAGTAGTTTGTCTCTCTGCTTCATCCCCCCTCCGCCTCCTGCAGCGCTTTCAATCCTTCACCAACTTTATTAACGGATCACTTCTGCACCTTGGCCCTGCGCTCACTGCAACTACTTCAATTTTCTTACTTGTTGCATTTTCTC
This sequence comes from Micropoecilia bifurca, assembly GCA_903067075.1. Classification (NCBI taxonomy): domain Eukaryota; kingdom Metazoa; phylum Chordata; class Actinopteri; order Cyprinodontiformes; family Poeciliidae; genus Micropoecilia; species Micropoecilia bifurca. The sequence goes on along the minus strand of CAEGAF010092186.1, from coordinate 20,556 downwards.
ATTTTCTCCCGATTACTGCCAAAACTTGTTTGTGCAAGTAGTTCATGGCACCAACTTGTTTTCCAGAACAAAACAGCAGCTTTCTAAGTTTTTGGACGGCATCACGGCTCCAACCGTTTGGCGTTTTACGGTCCTGGGCCAATCCGAATGCTCTGCTCCAGCAGATTGTGTTTTCCCGAGTGCTCTGGTTCGTCTCCAGGAGCAAGATGGTGAGCATCTCACAGTTTCTATTAGTTCATCTGGATGGAAATGAATGGAGTGATTTGATGAAATATTAAACAGCACATGTCAAACCCAATCAACAGATTGTACTTTTTTCCCTCAAAAGCAAAGAAATCTTTAATCGTACAAGCAGGGACAGTTGGTTTCTTCAGATGTATATTCTAATTGGATAAGAGGGTGTTTGTTTCTGGAACTGTGTTACAGATGAAACACATGGAAAGAGGGGATTCATAGAAATCCAGTGAGGTTTCTTTGTTTCGCTTATCTCAAGGAAAAGCTAAAATTAGCTCAATGGGGTAAAAAAATGTTTTATTTTCAGATTTACTCACAACAGATTGACACCACATACAGACTCCTGGATAGGAAAAGAACTGCAGTAGATTAAGACGAATTTGTAAAACCTCATTGTGCTGCTGCAAGTTTTTCCAAGCCGCTTTCTAAACTGTGCTAATCATTTCCCACCCTAAAAAATAAGGTAGCTTTCTGCGCCTCCACCATCAGTTTCAGTCTATCTGCATTTTTAACACCAAGGTTCATTGCTTTTTAGCCAGTCAGATCTAAAGGAGGAGCCAATATGAATGTATTAAAGTCTCCAAATGAGTCTCATTCAAATTAATATTTATCCAGGGAATAATTTCCATATTTTTGAAGATTAATGGTCTTTATGAACCTTAAATGGGATTTAGAAACCATGTTTATGAATGAATGAACACAAAGATGTTTAGTAAGTGTTGCCAATCTGCCAAACCAAAGATAATTGGCTCTGACCTGAACCTGCAGAGACACAAAGACAGTTACAAAGTCGGCCTTCTATCACTTATAGAACATTACCAGGACTGAAGGACTAATGTCTCGTCAAGATCTGGAGAAACTCATCCATGCATTTATCTTTAGTCGCATTGAAACAAAAAAACAGCTGCAGGTGATCCAGAACGCTGCTGCTGGTGTTATGACTAAAACCAGGAAGTTAGAGATCATAACACTAGTTCTACAGTCCTTACACTGGCTGCCTGCAGCTCAGAGACCAGACTTTAATATAGAGTTAGTTTATAAATCACTGAACAGTTTAGCATCACAACACATTAAAGATCTGCTGCTATATCAACCTTCCAGACCTCTCAGATGTTCTGGTTCGGGTCTCCCCTGAAGAACAAGAACCAAACACGGAGAAGCAGCATTTAGCTTCTATGCACCTCAAATCTGGAACAAACATCCAGAAAATTGCAAAACAGCTGAAACACTGAGTGTCTTTAACTCTAGGCTAAAAACCCAGAGCTGCTTTTGAAACGTAGTGGACTAAGAATTTAACGATGGCGTTTGATAAATGTAAAGTTTCTATTCTTGATTCGATGTTGCATAACTTTGTGTTTTTATGCACTTTGAAATGCCTTGTTGCTGAAATGTGCTACATAAATTAAATGAAATTTTATCTTTTAGTTGTCCAAATCAGTTATCAATTAGAGTTGATGTACGTTTTATGAATTAAAACACATTCATTTGATCTCCTCACTTTTCTTTCTCCACCAAATGGGCATTTAAAGTTTTACATTTCACATTTGAACATATTATACCTTTTGACACAGTTGTAGAGAAATATAGTCCCAGCTAAGTTATAATGGAGAGAAAAACGACCAAAATGATGTTTAAATGAAGATGTACAGATGGAACTTGATCACAACTAACTGAAGACGACTGATTTCCTGGTAAATTAATGAACCATTTAAATCTTCCCAGATTTTGTAAAAAAGGCATTGAAGACATTTTGGTTGTATATTAACTCCAGGTCAAATGTCGTCATTTTCTGTTTGCACTGCAGATTTCCCATTAAAACCTGCAAACCTTCACTAAGTGAAGCAGTTTGTATATCTAACCTCTGCTGCAGACCCATAAAACTCTCCAGTGTCTAAATGTTGGAATCAAACTTTTTAACAAGATACCTGATTATATCTACTGACATCTTCTGATATGATTTTTTAAAGTTCATGACTATTAATGACTATTAAAGTCCTCTGGTATGATTCTTTAAATTTTTTTTAGTCAGTCCCACACTTTAAGGTTATCTTAGCAAAATAAAAGGGCTACAGACGCTGTAATTCTCTCCCACCTTGTTCTCTCCCTCCATATCGATCTACTACAAACAGACTTGGAGATGAAATGTCACTCTGAAGTAGTTTGTCCAAGACGGTTGTAAACATGTCCCGACTGCCAGCCTCTGGCTCTAAAGGACCTCAAACAAGGTCTTTTGTGAATGTGTCAAGTGGAGAGCTGTTAAAGACAAAGCTGTTTAAAAACCTGCAGCAGTGCAGCATGCTGTACTTCAGCCTGGTTTCACCAACCGCTTCTCCAATTTCAAAGCAGAATCACAAGCTAGATGGTCTAATGTGCTTTGTAATGTTACGTTGCTCTCAGGGGAACAGAGATTTGTGATTTCCCCTCTGACTGAGAGCCATGAATGGTAATTTACCCAAAATTCAAATTTATGCCAAGACTGATGAGGCTATTAACACTCATCAGCAAACCAATATAAACTAAAAACATTTAAGAAGTAAAACAAATACTCCAATAACCCCTACAAAACCTTTAACAATATGTAAACAAAACAAAAAAACTTAAAAACTTTTAAAAAGAGATCCTATCGCACCGGAACCCCAGTATTCACAATGGACAGGAACCATTAAAATCTAAAATGCATAGAAATATAAAATTATGCAAATACTTGAGATCCTCTCTAAAATAAAAAAAAACACCAATAGCTACTTATTTTAAAATGTCAAACACCAAATGCAGAGTGGAAGCCATCTTAGCTTTGCTGCAGTTCCCTAATATCCACTTTTTGAGGTTCAGGCCCGGCGCTGTTGGGGGTTGTTGGGGGGCCCTGACCGCCCCAGCAATCCCCTGGACTGGAAGCCGTTTTATTTTTTTACCTCAGAGTGGCCAACTGTCTACTATTCTTACCTCAATCTGATGCAGTAGAGGCTCCACACCTCCCATATCTGTGCTCTCTGCCCCACTTTCAGCCGTTACAGCCGTTGCTAACACATCGTGGCGTGTTTGTCCGAGCCGCCTTCAAACGCAACATGAGAACCAAGACTCTCGCACCGTTTTACACTTTGAATCGCCTTGTTGCTGAAAATGTGCTATATAAATAAAATTACCTTACACCTGTGCGGCAGCGAAACATGGCAGCAAACGGCCAAACAGAGATAATGTTCGATAAATGGTGACTAGCTAAAATCCATGACAATAAATTTCTATAACATCTGAGTTTATGCTAAACTGACGAGGCCCTAAAAATGGTAAATCTGACATTTCTCACCATATTTATTCCAGTTTTCTTTCTAAATCACTGCTGAGAAATAAATTCAGCTCCACACCAGAAGAAGAAAATCCCTAAATGAGTTCATCCACAAATGTCCCTTCTATCTTTTGCATGAACAGATTAGATTTTAAATATTTAAGAACTGATGCAGCCACGTTGATCTAACCACAACGGCTGCACCGATGACGGGAAAAGACGTCTTAACATGCAATAATTATGCATGTGGACTAATGAAGCTGAGTCATTTAAGATGGTTTAGTAGAATTTTGAACTGAAGAAGCTTGGTCAGAAAAGGTGCAGCTCAAATTTAGCCATTAAAAAGAATGTATTCAGAGCCAAAACAAATACCCAGATGTTGGTAAAAGTAAGTAAACATCTGTTATTGTTGATCAAAACATCCTCTGACATACCACTTAGCACTCAAGGAGCAACTAACATTACCGACATTCAGATAAGGTGCTCTGTTTTAATGAGAAAAGGAACATCTGATTATTTAAATTTCCCTGCGAGGCTTTTTGCAAGATGCATAATGCATGTATTTGTGGGGTAAATTCAATTCCAGGCCACATGTTAGAGGCTTAGTGAAAGCTGCGAGCAATATGAATTATATGAATTGTTTGGAAACATTTTATCCAAATTGTAAGCAGGGCCCAGATAGCCGGGTACTTGAAGAGATGTATAAATGTTTACCCTTCATTATTCAACATTAATTGGATTTTAAAAAAAGATTGAGAAGAAGACCAGGGTTTTAACTTAAAGGTTCTACAGAGAAAAAAGGCTCAAAAATTACATTTAACTTGTCAACAAAGGAATAAAAACCCATTTTAAAATCAAATGTTGTGAGAATCAATAGGAGATAATCTGCAGTGGGTCATTTCCAATTTTTAGAGCGTAAGGTTTGACAGATGTTGGATTTTATCATTGGATATCCCTGCACTGCTCTTTATTTGGTTAACCTGGAGTGAAACCTGGAAGTTATTTCACTTCCAGGTGTCAGCGAGTGTTCAGCCTTAAAACTTCCCAGGATTGTGTGTTACCGTTATCGATTATTACAGCAGTCACAATTAACCAGCGTGCAGCCACACTTTTAATTAAAAACTCCCACTTCATGCAGAACTTCCCCTTCTGTGAAAAACCACCCATTTGTATGCACATCAGTGGGCCTGTGTAATCACGACTACGCATTAGAGCTTCGACGAGAGCACAAGCGTTCATGGCGGCTGCAGAGAGAGCAGCCGTAATAATTAATGCTCCATTAAAACCCGTTCTTCTCTTTCTGTCCGTTTCTTTAGAGTAATTCAGGTTTCCTACTCCTGCGACTGCAATGGAGGTATACGTCATCAATATTTCATTAATCTGGATGAATTAAAATAAATCCAACTTCATTAGTTCCTTAGAGATTTTTATTTGTAGAAGAAATAATTCGGTAAATGTAAGCTTTTAATTACTCTGGATGTAAACACGTGTGCTTTTTAAATAAGTAAATCTAGGATGTCAAAGGGTAAATGACTGTAGCTCTACGACCTGCATTGTAGCGTCGCCCCTCCATTTGTTTTCCAGAGGTGAAGGAGACCAGCGCCCTTTAATGACCAGGTCAAACAGGAAACCTTTTAGAGACACAAATGACTGTTACTACATTTAATGTCTGAAAAATATCTGGTGGAAAATTACATCCTGACATACTTTATCACTTGAAGTGTTACTGAACTCGCGATGAAAGCAAAACCCAATCGACAAAATGTAAAAATGCTAGAAAGTGGGCGGAGCCAAGAGACAACGAGGGAAGTGGTCAGCTGTGGGAATGAGAAAACTTTGTTGCTATATTCATCATCTCCATAGACCCACTAACTTTTTCTTTTTCAAAAATATCTAGTGGTATATTCTGGTGTGTGTTTTTCTGAGAGCAATGACCAAGTTGTACCTGGCTGCACAGCTGCAGGGTTTTATAAGCCTGGCGGGCCACCAGGCTTTAGTTGTGCCCCCTCCAGGATAAGCAACCTATTTACACATTTTATCACCATAAACAAGTTGATTTGTTGGTTAGTTGCACTTTAACCCCAAAGCTTGGAAATACAATGTCAAATCAACAAAATCTGACGTTTTTTCTTTATATCATCCAGATGCCAAATTCTAGATTTACTTTTTGAATCGAATGCTTTACACACAAATGCCGTTAAAATGGTTTATTATGTGTGAGTTCGTTCAAGAGCTGTGCTCTTGTAGGCCCACCTGTTTCTAACGCCGCTATCTGGTGTGTTAAAGTCTTTACGATCGTTGAGCCAAATCGCCACTAGAGGGCAGAGTTGGGGTTATTTGATTATTTGTTTTGCTTTGAGGTACGAATCTGGAACCTCCCCAATGATAAGAGTGATTTTTCTGGATATGACTTGTAATATATCAAATCGTTTTTAGATCAGCATTAAAAAGCCTCCAAGAAACAGGAGTCCAGCTATCTTTGATTTAAGCACTCTTCTTTTTCATCTCATTTTTATTATTAATTCATAAAATAATTCAGCAAAGGCTTGAAGGTTTTGCTATTTTAAGTTCAAATTTATTATCTTTTTGTTCTTTTGTTGGTCCTGTTATATAACGACTAAGTCAGAAGTCCATCCATCCATTAATTATATTTTCTTTAAATGTAACCCTACCTAAAATAAAGCCCGCCCCAAAAAAACCCTGAGCGACACGTCTGATGGCCGACATCCAGCTGTTCTCCGGGTGGAATTGCATGTGACATTTTCACTGTTTATCATCTTCTGCGCGGCCCATGTCCATGCACCTGCATGTCTATCATCATATCTGTATTTGCACATGCTGCGAACCTTTTGTCTGAGCGTGCACAGAATGGGCGAAGTGTGTGTGAAGAAGTAAAATGTCATGCAGAGCTACAAAGAACAAGAGGAAGGAGGTGACGGACGGGAAAGAGACGGGACGACATGAGGCAGGAGGGCAAAGATGGAGGGAGAGATGAGTAGGGGGGAAGTTACCAAAAGGGCAACAAAGATGAAGCGACGAGAGGCGGATGAGAGACCAGAGGACAGGTTTTCACATTTCAGACAGGAGTTCAGTGATTATTCTGCAGAAACATCAGCAAACCAAGCTTGAGCTTGGTGTAATTAGAGGCTGAAATAATTAATATTTCCAGAACTTTGTGAGTAACAATGGTTTTCAAATTCTGCCTGATGTTTGACCTTCAGCTACCCAATACATTTACATAAGCAGGTAAATTAAAAACCTAATCATTTAAAATGTCTTTCTAAACAAGATATTCGTTTGTACGTATTTTACCTAAACACTTTTCATTATAGTCGCTGCATTTAACATCTTTTTAAAAATCACCATAATGAAGAGCTCAATAAAAAGCTTAACATGGGATTTAGCCAATAATTGGCTAAAATAAATCTAATTAAAGTGCTTTTAGGATTAGCTCCCAATAGTGAAAAGCAACCTGACAGTTTAAAATTATGACAAAGTTTATTGCAAACATCATTAATCCCTAATGAGGAAGATATCAGATGGTTTTCTGAGACTTTTTTCAGAAACAGAAAAAGTTTACAGATTATTAAGACGTTTTTCTTTCCGCTTTGTTTGGTGAAAATGATGCAATGATGGCCTTTTTTGTTTAAGTACATTGTGAGGCAGTGGATGATAGCTGCAGATATGCGATTTATTTTGATTTAGAGCACATCCATCAAACTCAAGGCACAGATGTTTATGTGGCTCTTTTGACTCCAAATTATGTCAATTAGTCTGATTTTTACAGCAATTTTTCTCAAAATTGGCCAAAAACACGGAGTTTAAGTGACGTCATGTGAAGTTATAGTCAGGGATTGATGCAGCAATTAATAAAAAGTCATGTTTATCATACAGTAGCGCAAATATAAAAATTTCTTACAAATATTTTTAAATTAGCATCACAAAATACAATTTTTATCGCCAAAAACAAAAAAACGCACATTTGAGATGTTTACAGTTTAATGGTTTTATCAATACATTCTGGAACAACCAGCTCTTTTGAAAATATTCAGATTTTTGATTTGGCCCAAAATAAAAGTGAGTCTGATGCCTCTGGTTTAGGGGAATGGAGATAAAAGTTTCACCAATAAATTAAAACTTAGTTGAGGATAAAATGGCATACATGAACCCTAGTTCAGAACAGGGTTTGGTTTATAGGGTCAGGGTCAAAATAAGAGAAAAAAAAGACTAGAAACCAGGAAGGTAATTGTAAGAGTGGAAATACTATTTAAGGAGTTTGTTTCTGCGAAAAGATCTTGGCGCCTCTTTTGGTCAAACTCACCTGACTCCTTTCCTTCCATGTGCGTGCAAAGCTCTAATGGAACCAAAACATGACTTGGAAAGAATGCTTTTTAAACAAGATAAGATCAACAGTTTGAGACAAATTGGTCTATATTCGGCAACTCTGACAAGGAGCAGATGTGAAGTCTCAAGTATGTTAAAGGTTGTTCAACAGACACTCAGTACAAAGAGTGCCAGAATCTTTCTGCAAAACAAGAGTAGCAGCGCCATTGGTTGAAACTTTCCAACACACACCAATGAAGATGAGAGGGTATAAGAAAGGGTGATGTTAAGAATACGGAGAGATTTTTTGTGTTGAGATTGTGGAAGACTTTTAAGTATTGAACTGATGAAACTGTAATGAGGAATCCGTGGTAGTGTAATAAATCTCCGGCTCGTCTATGGCCTAGCAGCAAGAACTACGTCTCCATGCGTTATTTCTTTTATTTATATATTTAAGAGTATAGCCACCTTACAATTCTTCAATATAATCCACTAAATATTCCAGGATGAGTTCAGTCTCCTGGTATTTTTAGGCCATGTGTCACTAAAATGTCAAGGTTTCAAACAAACCTTGATATTTTTGTGTGAAAATTGTACAAAAATGTCATAAAATATCTATTAATTAATTTAGCTTTCATGCAAAAAAGAAAATCCTGAACTGAACAGTTGCACCACTTGCTCTGCTTGCTTATAAACTGGAACTTTTTTCAAAATGAACATTTTTTTCAAGCTTTTCTTTGAAACCACGACCATCCATCCTCGCATGGCTTTGGTGTGGCTTTCCATAGCATCCATCAACTACTTAACTAAAAAAAAGGCAGTAAAATTAGCTCCCTATTCTCCTCTGGGGGAAAGTTGGACACTTGTGTGTTTGACTGGATCCACTATAATGTGACATTGTGAGCAATCTCTAGCTTTATTATTGAAATTTATATGTTTTTGCAGCGTCTACTCACTTTCTACTCACTATTTACTTTATCACTTTATCTCTGTTTCATTTGTATTAGTTTCTGTGTGTCTATTGTAACCATAACATTAACCATCTATAAGACTCTTAATGTGCTTTCCTAAAGCAGATTTACGACTTGAAACGGCTGCATTAATTCTATAATCCAAGCTCTGAGGACATGTTAATTTATATCCCAATTAAGCCCAAACATAAATCTGAAACAGTTCAGTGCAAATAAATCAGCTGCACACTTCCTTAATGAATCACAGCTTACCTCGTTTTGTCAGGTTTCATTCGTATAAAGGTGAGAAAAACATGTAAATGGCAAAACTGTAAACTTGTGATGCATACATCTTTGGGAAAAGCAGCAAAACAAAAATGTCTTGACTAGCTCTGCGTGGGCATTGAGGAATCAGGGCAGTAGAAAATGTCTAAATTGTTGGAGAATCATTTTCTTTAAATGTTCAACAATGCATGTTTTATTTAATTACATAAAACATGTTTTTACCATCAAGAATGTGCCGAGTTAAATTTAATGAAGTTCAGAAATGGGTTAATGAGCTCACACTTAAACCGTTCTTCAAAAAAGAAACCTACGTACCTGTGAGAAAAGCAGGCACTTGTGTGTTTTTATATAACCTGCATAATTTCATTAATTCATAGTAGCTAATTTTACCACTTTCAACAACTTTGAAAACCTTCAACACACTTAATTGTCCAGATAAATCCTAAAGGGCTAATTTACTTGGCTGTAAACGTTCAGTTGAATAAAGTTCGACCTCTGAGTTGAAGTTTTGGTTATTGAACTAATTCCTGTTGGTATTTATGCTAACGCTTTTGTTTTGAAGGAGCTGACGACTGTTCACTCAGTTCTCTCCTTACATTCTCCAACTGTAAAGTGGGTCAGATATATTTCTATTCTAATTTTATTTTTTATTATTTCTATTTTAATTTTAGCTGTTTTTAATTTACCTCTGACCTTTTCTTTGTTCTTTGTTTTTCAAAGTAATCTAAAAAGTTTGAGAGAGAGAGAGACAGATAGAGAGAGAGGGGGGGGGGCTAATTGCTAATTAGCATGGGTAACTGGTAACATAATTAGCAATTAGCCTGGGCAGCATTACTAACATTGCAGTCCGTTTATTCCTGGAAAACAGAGATTTCCAAACCGTAAACATTTGAAATAATGTACGGTTCAGGTTAAAGGTCGTATTCCGTTTAGCCTTCCTGTTATCACCTGTAAGTGTTGCTCTTTCACCAACCAGACGTATAACCAAAAAGCCTCTTGCACCTTTCTGGGTCTTGATTTTAATGCTCTGCAGTACTAAACATCTAACTTTGCGTCTTCCTCCCTCAGTGAAGCTTTAACAATGATGAACGTTTGCCATTAGCGACACCTGCTAACGTTTACGAAGCCTTTGAGAAAAACTTTATTTGTCTGTCTGACTCAACAATCAGGGCTGATCAAGATAAACATTGGCAGCCACAAATTAGCCCTTAGATTGTAGTTCAGGATTAAACCGACACATTTATAAAGGATCACAATCCAACATTTAAAGGACAGACGGGAGAACCATTTAATCTCTTCATCATTAAGAGGAATGAGAGGTTTAGATGCACCTTGACCAGGCACTGCTTTTCTCTCTCTCTGGTGCTAGATGACGCTCCGTGTCTCGAGGGGACAGAGTTATCTTTTCTTCATTTCACACCTATAAACAACCACTTACATGGTATTTAATTTCATGAATAATTTACTAATCTTCTTCCCTCCAACCCCTGTGTGTTTGCAAGTGAAACAGGAAGGAGATGAGAAAAAGAAGCTGTTTCATTACATCTTCATTAGTTTGTTTTCCCCACTTTAATTTCCAGGATTAATCTTTTCTTTAGCTTTGCTGTACATTTAGAGAAACTCTTACAGCAACTCTACAACTTATATTAGCCCCGTTTGCCTGAAACAGAAGAACCAGCACTTGAATTTGTTTTAGTATTGAGCAAATGTCAAATTTTAAACACACCAAGTGAAGGTCGGAGGTGAAAACGAGCTAAAAGCCCGACTGGAAATACGAAACCTGGTTTTCCAGAGACCTTTTTAGTGTCACGTTTACTAAAATTTGGGTCACTTTCAGACCTTTTCCTTTAAATAACATAAGAGCAGCACATTTATTTAATAAAAAGATAAAAAATACCAACACTGGACTCAAAGGAACGACTCCCGCCCACTTGAAGTGTAAAGCTGCTGGTTGCCTGGTCAGCCAGCACTCAAGGCAATGTTTTCAGGATTTACTGAGCTACCAGATCAGTGTCAATCCTTCAGAAACTCTTGAATATCCAAGCTTCAATAATAACCCCATTAATACTCTCATGTGTAGCTCACTTTGGATAAAACATCTAACTAAACGGAGATACTTTAAAAGACTGAGGTGAAGAAGTGGCTCGACTTGAGGAAGTTACGGCTGAGAGGAAAATTAAATGTGGGAGGCATCATGAATGAAATGTAAAGAGAAGCTTGAATACGATGTAGGCGGTTTACAGAGAGACAAAAGGTAAATGGAGCGAACATTCACAAAAGAAGTGTCAATGGTTGCCATGAGCAATCTTCTGTGGCATGTTGCACTGAACGAGTTGACGGAGCCGACGCCCCGTTAACGAGGAGAACGTTTTCCTCCAGCGACTCAGATCAGCCGGCAGCTTTGGCGTCTTACAGCAGAAAGTACAGAAATGAAATCTGGAAACGGTTTGAACATACAGCCCTCCATATCTCAATAAAAAACCCTCCAGGTTCGTGACAACTTCTTATTTAAATGGAGGCAGCAGCAACATAAAACGTAGACGAAAGCACAAACTGAGCTGCTGGCGCAGCACCAGGTTAAAAACGAAACGTTCCTACCTTGACCCCTCGCACTCTGAACTCGGCCAGAGCGCGGCTCATCTTGGAGGCGGCCGTGTTCAGGTCCTTCCCGCTGGCGATCACCTTCACCAGCAGCGAGTCGTAGTGAGGCGAGATGACGGCGCCCTGGAAGGCCGACGCGCTGTCCAGACGGATCCCCATGCCCTCGCCGCTCCTGAATACCTGTCAGAGGCCAGTCAGCAACGTTAGACACGCAAACACATGCAAACATTACTGATGACAACTCGGTTCTGATATTCTATGAGATAGGCACAACTTTTCCTCAGTGTGACCAAGTAAACCTGAAGAACATAAAAACAGCATTTTCTGCACATTTATCACAATTTTTACAAAAGTCAAAGTACTAAATTAAGAATAGGTGTAAGTTTGTGTAAAAGGAACTACTGACAACATCTTAATCATCTCATTATTTACCGAATGGCACTTCATGACAGTCGCAAACGTTCATGAACGTGTTTATAAAGGCGTCACGTCAGTGTCACCAAGTTCTGATACGTAAAATCTGTTCCAGTTCCAACATCAAATGTTGATTAGAATTTGAAGTTTATCGATCATTGATAATGTTTCATCGTGCTGCTACTACACTGCCGTCATATTAGTTGAAAATGGTCTCAAAACAATATTGTCATTTATCCAAATACCTTGTGGGACAATTTATCATCAGACCCACAAACTATAAACATAATCTCACTTTAATTTCTGTCATTTTGGAGTCATTTGTCAATGATATTCAAGTTAATTTTCAGGACAAACTCTTGCTGCAGCTCTGCCTCTGCTGGTCCGTTGGTTCTTCACTACTTGTGAATTATTATTGAGGTGAGGGCAAGAAATCAATCTGTGGGCCAAAAATGGTCTCTCGTGCAAACGTTGGAAGAACAAGACAAGAGTTTGCAAGAAAGCTGACATGGTGTGGAGATTGTATTGGCTGCTGCAGCCGTGTCATGTGACCAGCGTGTGTCTGAATAGGTGAAGCCTGGAGAAACAGAGCTTCAGGAAACTGTTGCTATTTGTTCTGCTTCAGTTATTTCATGATTAATTAATATTGGACATGTATTCTTAACCCTTGAAGACTGAACGTTTCGACGACACTCATGACACTCTGCTCCATCTGAAAATTTCAGTTTCTGGAATTTGAGACGGATTATTAAGGTAATTTCACTCCTGCTGCAGAAGGAAGCATGTTTTTCTTTGGCTTAATCTGATGAAACACTCCTTTCATAGACGCTAAACTGCAAAAATAACTGCTAGATGTTGACATTTTCAGTTGGGTCCTTCCAGAAATGGGCAAAAGTTTTAACTCAAGACATTTAAAGATCTCGGTACAATTAAATTAAGCAAAGGCAGAGATCTAAAACTTTGTCTTTAAAAGGTTAAAAAAATACAAATATTACAGTTTCATTGTACATTTTGAGAATTTGCACATAACGTCTGCATAACTATGCATGAAGTGTTTGTCACAACACTGATCAGATGCTATTGTTATCTTCTTAAGGGGACTTTAATGTTTGCACTGCAGGAATGCAAACATCACATCTGTTTTAATCAAACTCCCTTCAGAAGACAATGGCTGCCAGAAATATGAGCAGAGAAATGAGCAAAGGGCAGAAAACCTGCAGGAGACGAGCGAGGAGGAGCAGGAGGAGCAGGAGGAACGTAGCTGCGTCACGACCACTTGGCAGGAGAGCAGAGATGAAGGAGAGAAATTAATGTCCAATACTTCAGCATATGGAGGCCCCGGAGGGCTGCGAGCGAAAGATGAGTAGAAATTGTAATTATAACAATGTTTTGCCGCGCTGATGATATGCTGGAAATATCTTCACACAACGTGAGCTGCAGAGAATTATGATGAGAAACGTTTGTCATGAGCTTCATTTTTTCTCCCAAATTTGTCACAAAGATTCAAAATTGACTGAAAGGTTAAATGTTATTCAGTCATTGTTTTACTCCTTATGGCAGCCCCCAGTATTCACAAGCTACCTGGAATCTGCAAATACTGGAGATCTTCTCTTATACCTGACAGTTTTAATAGTTCAAACACCAAATATAAAACATACAGTGGAAACCATCTTAGCAGCAGAAGCTAAATCCTTCGCATCTCCAGTGTTTCAGGGACGATGAAAGGCGCTTCTGGATTGGCTGCTCTGCATGGCAGCCAAAAGAAAGTTAAGTATTTATTAATTAAGAAGAGAAAAATCCATGAACAGGGAAATTTTCCCTGAATAATTTGAAATTATAATTCACACACACAAAAAATCCATGGATACAGAATCAAGAGGAGATAAACAGAAAACCTAACCAAATACAAAACAAGATTATAACTGATTTCAGGTGGAGTAAGACTTTCATTCACCACTTTATATTAATGTGGAAAATGTTCAAATGGGTGTAGACGTCCAATAAACAAGAACCAAAGCAACTAATGTAAAGAAATCACAAAAGCGTCTGCCTAACATTTAAACCAACAGCATCTGGAAAACGCTCCATAAAACACACCAAAACATTCATAAACTTTTTTTTTTCCGAGTGCTGAACTTAAAACCAACAAGGAAGAAACACCCACACCTCCAAATTGCACATATAGGCCCTGTCTCTCTATGGAAAGCGTTCTCAGTCAAAGTTCACATAAATTTTCAAATCTGCAGATCACAAATTGGATAACTGGGAGAATAAGTGTTGCATCATCGATTTGAGCCACTGCTTTATAACCAACATCCAGAGCAGGACGAAGAATGAAACAGTCATAAGGAATAACTACTGTACGTCTCTTCAGAACAATTTTACATGTCCTGTAAGTATTTTTGAATAAGATATTTGTCTGTTCAAATGTGTTTGGTTTTGTCTTGTTGAAGACGGAACAAAATTCGATAGTATTCACAGATGGAGAGCGAAATTATTTCAATACTTTACATCTGAAAACTGATTTTCTCAACAGACAGCTTGCTCTGTGAACATCACCATATTTCTGCCCTTTAATTCAAAATATACCAGACTTGGTGTAATCATAATCTACGCCTGAGTTGGACAGCATCTGGATTATGAATGCTTTTAATTTTAGCTTTTCTATGTTGCACTTTTAATTTGGTTGTACATGATAGCATTTATATTCTATTCTAAAATGTCAAATGGAGCAATGAATTGAGTAATGCACTTTGCCAAAGTCCATTTGGATGTGGACTTGTCCGAAGAGTGGATCGATGGCGTAAAGGAGGCGGGGCTAAAAACCGAGACCCACTTCAGGATACCAAGAGTCTTTAGGCTGCAGCTGAAATGAAAAATGTTTCAATGGCAATGTGTTGTCTTGTAAATAAGAACAATTCCACGTTTGTTTTATTCTGCTGCTTTGTGGAAACAGAGGAACCAGTGTCTGGGTTTCCCAACACAACACAATAGACTGACAGCTTTTTAATTTCCCTCCCAAAACAATGAGATTGTCTGCACACAGGTTTTTACAGGTGACGTAAAGAAACTGTTTTCACCAGCAGGTGAAATAAAGCTGATAAAGCAGTAGAAAAAAATAACAAAACAGTCAAGATTTACTTGACTAAGGAGTCAAAATATAAATCCTTCCTGGACTGGCAGTATTTTCCCAGCAGTCTTTTACTATCAGTACCCAACTCTCGCCGCCCTTTGCTTTCACACTTGTCTTTACTTTCCACTGCTTACTTTTCCTCTCTCCTCATTAGGTGTCCTCTCGGAGTTAGTGGGCTATAAAGCAAACTGCCCTCTGCCCAAGGCCTTTAGCACTGCAGGCTAAACAGAAACACCCGACCAGAGCAGCAGTTAGCGCTGACGGCAGAGCAGCAGAAACGCCGACTGCAGCCAGCGTTTCTGCTGCTTCTCCCCCAGGGAAACGGCAATAAACTTCACTTACAGAGAAACTGACGCAGCTCTCTGGTTCAGTCTCTGTTTAACCCTCAAAGACGTCGGCCGGCTGAAAAGTGGGGTAGATGCTCAAAGAGGGATTTAACGTTTTAAAAGAAATATCCAAAAATGGGGCAGCTGCAAAACTCATGTTCAACATGTAAAGCAATCAGTCAGCTTCTTAAGTGGGGCTCTTTAAAGCCATTATGAGGCAAATCCACTCCTGCAGGACTGCTTCAGCAGCTTCACTTTGATGGGACAAATGAGCTTTGATTTCTAAATGAAAAGCTACGGAGCAGCAGTCCAGTTCTTCTCTTCAGACCAGGATCTGATATGAGCTGCAGAGCAGATCCTGGATAAAAGTGACTACACCAAATTTCTCCAAAGCTCAATTAAAAAGAGTTTTGCATATCAAGGCTTCAGTTGAGCCATTTTTTTACGCTTTTCTTTTAACCACACTTTTTTCTTCCACTAAATTTTTCAGGTATATGGTTGGATGCAGCACAGCTCCTTATGACGCTTACCGTCCTCAGAGACGGAGTCAATGGTTGTTTAATGGTCTAAATCTCTACTGTGTAGCCCAAAACATTTTGTTTTTGAAAACTCCTTTTTTTATAAGAATTTACTTTTTCCTTTGGGATCAATAAATAACTTTATAATTTGAATGTCTTCTATAAAATGTTTTCGGTTTCAGTTTTAATTCAAAATACTAAAAATGAACAGAAACATTTAATATATTATAGAGTGTAATAAATCTTTACCACTTTTACTTTAATTTTTTTATATACTTTTCTTTTTATTTTAATGCATGTCAATGAATATCACCTGGAAGATCAAATATGAAACACAAAAAGTAACTATTACAACTAATAAAATCCATGAAACCCAAAATTTTTGCACAAATAAAATCCATGATAATCAACAAAAATAAACACTAAATATTTTGTTGTTTGTAGTAAATCTGTAAAGGTTTTACTTTTTGAATCGTTTTACTGAAATATTCTTTTTGCTGATATTACACTTTATTTTAGTTGATCTTAAACAAATCCCTGCTGAAAGACATAATATTAACAACAAACTAATTCACAATAACTTCATCTACACAAATATGCAAACTAATAAAACCCATAAAAACCAAGTTTTTTTTTCTTCAAATTTTAAATCCAAGATTATCAAAATAAATAAAAATAAACACTAAACATTCTATTTAATGCAAAAAACCCTGTACAACTTTTACTTTTTGAATAATTTTATTGAAATAAATTTGTTTTATAATATTTCTCTTTATTTTAATGGATTTTCAACAAATCCCATGCTGAATGACATAATATTAAATAAAAAACTAACTAATTCACAACAACTCCATCTGCATGAGTAAGTAAACTAATAAAACCCAAACATTTTGCATAAATAAAATCATGTATTTTTACAGCGGAAACGGCCGGATCCACCAAAATGAGGGCCAACATGGTGAAAACAGCGCTGCGTGTTCATGTCAGGAGGCTAATGAAATGTGCAGCAAGACAGATGTTTGGCTGTTGCACTTGGCTGAACAAACATATAAATGGGATATGAAGTTAGACAGGAATTCACAACAGTAGCACAGTGGATACTCGGTTATTAGAGCCGCACAGATGGGATTTGTTTTACAGAAAATAATCACTAAAAAAGCAGTAAGTTTAACCTGACTGATAACTGGAGGATTTTATTAAATGTTTGCGCTCATTAAAGATAATGTAGCATTTCCATAATGCTAATAAGGAATCAGGGAGGGTTATTGTTTGAGTTTGTTAATATGCACTGACTGGCCACTTTATTAGGTACACCTTGCTAGCACCAGGTTCTTTTGTCTTCACAACTGCTTTAATTCTTTGTGGCAGAGATCCAACAAGGTTCTGGAAACGTTCCTCAGAGTCTGGTCCAGACAGACATGATGGCAGATTTGCCGGGTGAATGTCTCCCATTCCACCACATCCCAAAGGTTTTCTATTGGACTGAGATCTGGTGACTGTGGTGGCCACTTGAGTCTAGTGAACTCATTGTTGAAGAAATCAGTTTGAGATGATTTACGCTTATCCTGCTGGAAGTGGCCGTCAGAAGATGGTACTCTGTGGTCATAAAGGGACGAACATGGTCAGCAACAATACTGTGGCATTGGCACGGTGATCAGTTGGTACCAATGGTCCCAAAGTGTGAGAGAGAATATCCCTCCACCACCAGCCTGAACCGCTGATACAAGGCAGGATGGATCCAAGCTTTCATGCTGCTGACGCCAAACTCTGAGCCGACCATCCGAACGTTTCAGCAGAAATCGAGACTCAGACCACGCAACGTTTTTCCATCTTCTACTGTCCAATTCTGGAGAGCCTGTGTGAATTATAGCCTCAGTTTCCCTTTTTTAGCTGACAGGAGAGACACCCGGTGTGGTCTTCTGCGACATGCTGTGCGTTCAGAGACGCTCTTCTGCTCAACTCGGATGTAACGACTGGTTATCTGAGTTGCTGTTCCATCAGCTCGAACCAGTCTGGCCATTCTCCTCTGACCTCTGGCCAACAGAACTGCCGCTAACTGGTTTTCTCTTTTTTGGACCATTCTCTGTGAACCCTGGAGATGGTTGTGCGTGAAAATCCCAGTAGATCAGCAGCTTCTGAAATACTCATACCAACAACCATGCCACGTTCAAACTAGGGCTGTATAATAATATCAATATCGTGATATATATCGATATTCTCTTTCCTAGAAAAAATTTGATATTCATCTGCAAGTATCGTAACATCCAACTGTCACCTTTCTCACTCACTGCTTGCTTCACCAGGTCATCAGGCTTAGAGTGATTCCTTCAGACGTTCAGTTTAAAAAGGTATCAAACTATTCAGAGCAGGAACTTGGTTCACTTTATTTACTTTACTAATGCATGTCAGCTACAGTTTGTGCCGTTTCAACTAAAAGAAACATGTTTTCTCACCACTTTGATTCATTTTGTCCAGCTGTTGACTTCAAGTCTGTGTCCAACCAGAGCCAGGTATTGTGAAGTTGGGGCTTTTAATCAGTTTTCAGTTAAATTAATTCAATCCAAGTTTATAACAGTCACAAAATATCCCCAAAATCACTCTGTCCCTGTAAAATCTTGTGTTTGGTGCAAACAAACACAAAAAAGGCTCCACAGTGAATTCACAATACTTTAATCTCATTTTCCCAAGACTGTCTGAGCGGCTGCAGAAACAGAAGAGCTACTGTAGCGACCGAACTGAAGGGGAAGTCAAGTACCGTGTTAATAATTCAAGTCAAGGTGATGGCTTCCTTCAGCCCAGGGCACTGTCAAACAGGAAAAATCACACTTTTCTGCTCCTACACTCCCACCATGTCATTGTTTCTGTCTTACCTCCTTCTTCATTGTCTCCAGGGAGTCAGAGGCACAAATAATTTAAGTAGTGTGGTGGTTTGACACACATACTGATGCAACTCCACGCATCAGGCACTCAGAGTCGCTGGAGCCTGGATCTTTGTCCCGCTCTGTTTTGACGGGAGCTTTTAACTAGATACACACAAACACAAACTTTGCAGCTTTGCATTAAATCCATCTGATGATCTTTCCACACTCTGTCAGTTTATCCAGCTGTAAACTTTCACTTTGCTGCCTATTTGTCAACATCAACAGCACATTTTTCAGCATTTCCTTCCAGTTTCCTGTCAGAAAGCAACAGTCTACAACCAATGCTTCCATCACTAAAACTCCTCAGTCCCTCTGCAGCGCAGGTCAACAGTGCATTTCTCTGACTTTGAGAAAAATGTTGCTCCATCATGGGTTCATTACAAATCACTCACCGCTACTGCAGTCTTTATAAAAAAAAAAACACCAAATGTAGTAGCTCTGGATTCAGGGTGGATTACAGCAAACCGGGTCAGAGTGGTTACTGTCAGCGGATAAATGGGAAAAATAAATGGATGGGAGGTGGAGGGAGGCCATTTCTGTTAATGTGATGACGTATGGCCAGAAGACGTCATGAAAAAACTCTAGTTTCTGTGATTCTCATTAGAATCATAACTAGAGCCAAAAGTCGGCCCGGGTCAAAATGATACATTTGGTAGCATCGGGCTTCTTCTTTTAATAAACCTTCAATACAACAGAGAAAACAAGAAAACACAATGTAAAGTTGTGTCAATCTAGCTATTATAGTCTGAATAGAGAACAAATTAAAATAGAGGGCGTTTATCATATTGTTTATTGTGATAAATTTCTTGGCTTTATAAGAATTCTGATTTATTGTTGTCATACTAAATCAAAGTCAATGTTTAAAACCCCCCAAAACGTTCTGTATCGTCAGAATTGTTACTTTGTGTAGCTTCTCCAACTATCAATGAGAGTATCAATAAATATCAATAAATTGAGTTAATGTGCAAAGTTTAGAGTTATAAATCAAACTTCTTTAAATGACTCGTGTCCCAAAGACGCGAATCACGAATGGATTTGTTGGTCATGAGTGGTATTTATATTAATTAAATACCTTTATTATTTACTGATGTGTCATGCAGTGGCAGCTAAACAGTAACCTACAAACTAAATGTTTTTTATCGTCAATAACACCACAAAATACTGTGATAAATCTCTGAACTCGTATGCAGAAGATGGACTATAACCCCTCAATCACACACCCCAGATTATTTGCACTTGACTCACCCTGCAGTTACAAGCAACACAATGGAGCTAAAACACAGGAATCACAAAGCAAAGTAACACCTGGACGTATTTTAAACTGGTACCAAACGACCAAATGACCCACAATTAACTGCAGCAAATATGGCAGATTTCTTTCCTATGTTGAGTTTACTTAGTTATTTAGTCATGTTTGATCTGTTTGGATGTTTAAGCCCGAGCTAAACTAATCACTTTAAGTTAACGATAGAGGACTTAACTTTTTATCAGTTACCGTATTTTCCGCACTATAAGGCGCACCTAAAAACCTTAAATTTCCTCAAAAGCCGACAGTGCGCCTTATAACC